>PVJH01027069.1:0-29165 GCA_004026705.1 Nesogale talazaci | reverse complement strand
AGCTCCTACCTTGTATCTTAACTGACTCCTCCTTGTAATCCCTCTGCAAAAGATGTCACCTCACCTATTGATGGGCTTTGGGTCCCCAATCTGTACTTCCCCTCATTAATAATAATATAATTTTAGCTCATTGATGCCTGACACCGGATCCCTTCACCACCTCATGATCACACAGGCTGGTGTGCTTCTTCCGTGTGGGCATTATTGCTTCTGAGCTGAATGGCCGCTTGTTTACTCAAGCCTTTAAGTCCCCAGACGCAATATCTTTTGGAAGCCGGGCACCATCAGCTTTCTTCACCACATTTGCATATGCACACATTTGTCCTCAGGGATCATATCAGGAAAGTGAGCATGCAAAGTTATGCTTTTGAGTTCTTGAAGCCTGATATCTCATCCCTTTGACATTTCATGATTCCACATGCTAGTGTGCTTCTTCCATGTGGGCTTTGTTGCTTCTGAGCTAAATCCCAGAAGGATTTTTAAAAGTCTTGGAGAACCAAAGGGACAGTGCTGTCTTACAGGGTTGCTAAGAGACAGAATCAGCTTGATTGTAGTGAGTGTGGCTTGTGAAGCCAGAGCGATTTACTCTATGCAATGTCTCTCCAAACATTCCAGGTTTACCCTCCACGAGGTCTTCCCAAGCCTTCGACCAAAGCAGTGGTTCTCAAGCTTCCTAATGCCGTGACCCTCTAATACAGTTCCTCATGCTGTGGTGACACTCCAACCACAAAATTATTTTTCATGGCTACTTCATAAGTAGTAAGTTTGCTACTGTTATGAATTTGTCTACCTGTGAAAGGATTATTCAACCCCCAAAGGTGTCTCGACCCACAGGTTGAGAACCACTCTACTAAAGGAATTCTGTTTTCTTTCAACTTTTCAAATCCTACTGATCTTTCAGTGCCTAATTAAAATTTTACCTTCAGGTGACATCAATGGAAAATGATGATTCACTTTTTCCCCCCGAATGCCTATAGTGCTCGTCGGCAGCCTGGCTATTTAATTAGATATGACTTTTTCATTAACTAGCACAATTGCAGGTTCAAGTGGGTAGATTTTGAGTTTTGTACCAACCTGAGTCACAGCTTCAAACATGTTCTTAATATTCTCAATAAATACTTTTTGAAGAAACTGCTCTTTAATATGGGTGAGAAAGCATCTTCTAAAATTATACACATCCTTTAATAACTTATGAGCCCCAGAATACCCAACAGTTTTCATCCAGCTGAGTTGACAGGTTTTTTTTTTTTCTTAAATAGTTTTTTTTAAAGGCAGGGGAAAACAGACGCACAAGACCAAGAATGTGGTAATGAAACGAGTCTGTTTTCCTGTGTTAACTCTATTTAAAATGTTTTGTTTAATTAAAAGATATACGATAGCTTTGGACTTTCTGAGGAAGTTTCTTAAGAATCCAGTTGCCATAGGAATTACAAAGAAAATAACATGGAAAAGATCAATTTATGCAAACAAAGGACTTGGAAGACACTTGGGAGGGGTGGTGGAAGTTCTAGGAAGAAAATGTGGAGGTGGCATGCTAGAAAACTATGATAGTGAAAATCAAGGTGGAGTTGAGGACAGTTCTTTAATCTGAGGTGAAGGGCAATCTATCTGTCTAGGAATAAAGATCAGCAAAAGAAAAGTCTTTGATCAGGGAGTCAGAGTGACTCAACACCTCAGACAAGTTCTTTCTTCTAGAAAATGAGAGGCCAGGTCATAGAATTGGAAGGTAGTCATCAAGAAAGAAACTGCTGGCCCTTTGGACTGAGGCAGGTACAGTGACTCTCATTCTTTGTACTTTTATCCTCCCTATGCCATTTAAGAACCCATTGCAAAAAACCAAAGCCCATTATCTGTCATAGAAAGACCATCATATGTTTGTGGGGAGTCTCTTTGTATTTATTATTTTCAGAACACCAAAATGCAGTTTTCCTTTCGGAGACATTTTTTTCTCTTAGGACTTTGAAATGAAAACAAACAAAAAACCACTCTCCCAGATTACTACCTGTATGCTGATCCAGATCTTTCTATACTAGAAAGATCAATGGTAGATGCATTCAGCCCTGTACAGGCACCAGATGGCATAGGCTGATGAGAGTGAATTCTTAATTCCGAGTCCCTTTCACACTACTGCCACTGCTGCTCTTATGGCAGTTGGAAATTCTTAGTCTACTGAAGAATGGACCAGGTACGGCAGGGGCTTTTGAGACAAAAGTCAATAGTTAAAAGAAAATAAAAACACCCAGGTTCTCTTTGAAGCCCTTGCAAAGAACAGAAGGAAGAAAGGGGCTAGCAGCGATGTTTTGTGATTAAGAGGAAAAGCACCTAGCTTCCTTTGGTTAAAAACAAACCAACACCTCTTTATTACTTTTGAGAATTATAGTATACTACAAAAGCAATATACTTCACTGAAACCAATAGAAATTGTCAAAGTGTATAAAGCAGAACAATTAAAGCCTCACCTCTTCACTTCCCCAATCCTGTCCCTCAGAGCCAACCCTGGTTCAATCCCTTGACTTTACCTGTGTGTGCTAAAAAAATACTCTAAAACAAACTGCTTCCATCTATTGAGTTGTGTAAAGAAAGGCACCTGCTTCTGACAGTCAGGAGGCAGTGCTTAGTGCTTTAATCTCTGCTACTTCAGTGCCTAGAGGTGTTTTTTGTCTTGCGCTTTCTCACATGGTGAGACTTGGTCATGCCTCAGTACCACCATTGGGTGGCAGTCTATAGTAAAAGCTTTGGAGAAGTAAATTAGTCCTCAGCTTTGGGTCCCGTGAAACCCAAATGATAAATCCAAATGACAACTTTGCCCAGATGTTTTCAAACAAAGCATTGAAGATGCGTTTCCTTTTGTTCCCAACAAGAGCAAGAGGGCATATCTGTGAGCAAGCGAGCGGAGAAAATGTCTAGTGGCCACGTGTCTGGGAGCAAGTTCTGTTTTGCATTAAAGCTGTTTCACTCTCGCCCACAGACTCTCAACCACTCCATAGCCACCGAGCCCTCTTACCTCCGTGAGGATCAAGGGAGATCACCCGTGCAAAAACACCTCATCAAACATACCAGGGTGTGCAGATATGAAAGCAGGTTATTTCACTAAGGAGTGCGTACAGGTTGCTTTTATAGGTGCTTTTCTGGGTATGGTTGATTTTTTTAAATGGGGTTGACTATGTCAATTAATAGCCACCAAATTTTTTTCAAAAAAAATTTTTGTTTCAATCCACTTGATGCCAAATATTAGCTCTTATCATCTGGCAAGGTGGCAGAACACTACCTTATTCATTATTGGTGCCCTTATGTGCCAAACCTTCTACAAGAGTGGGATTTTACATGGTATCAAAGCCTGTGAAGCTCCCTCTGGTCACTGATGATTGACTCTCAGTGGATACTGTGGTCATACCTTTTGCCCACCTAGCATGACCCTGTGTTGCTTCTGTTCCATGCTTGGAGCACAGGCATTGAAGAATTGCAGGCACTTGTCCACCCTCTCTGATGTCTTAGACACAGTCTCCTCTTGATGGATCTTATACAACCCTGACCTCTTCCCAATATGAGGAAGCCTCTTTCTCCCTCTCTTGTTTCCCAAGAAGAAAATCCACATCCTCCTATTGGGCTTTGGTTCAGTTTGAGTAGTGAAATCAGAACAGACTCAAGTTTGTAAAATGTAGGTGTAGCTGAATGGAGAGAAAAAAAAATCACTGGTCAAAGTCTTGGGGCAGAAGACTCAAAAAGGCTTGGCGAGCCTCTTCAGGAGGCTGATGCATGAGATCGGGTTATTACCAGGCCTGTGGACCATGACACACACTTCAAAGTGGTATGCAGCTGCCATTTGGGGGCAGGGAACCATTGTTTCTGACTCTGGATGTCAAGAGACTTGGTTGCTATGTACCATGCACACTCCTCTTGTTTTCTGGAAGGGGGATGTCATTTCTCTCATGGTCTTGAACTGTAATTTTCCCCATTGTTCATCAGGCGAGTCCAATGACACTTTACAAATTTAGGTTCATTTTGGTTTCACTTCGTTGACCGTGACTAAACCAGGAAGAACTAGTTTGAAGTCCTGCTCCCTGCTGCCCCCAGGTCATTGGGCCAGACCTTTTCATGAGGGTCAACAGCTTGAAGGGCCAGAAAGAGCTGTCTGAATTGAGCAGCTTCTGCTTTATGTCCCTGCTACCTAGCCCTGGAGAGAAAAGAGTGACTGACTACCTTTTTGGAACTGTTGAGATGTACAAAGACCAGAAGTTAGAAGTCATGAATCAAAATTATATTCTGCAGCAGTGGTATAGCAAAGGCTTGCTCTTACCTTTAGCATGACGAAGTTTTGGATCCACTACAGGTTACATGGGTCCTTCAGTCTAGGTCAGGGGTTGGCAAACTCTTGAGACAGAAGAGCCGATCCTGTCCTTCCTAACAACTTTAAAATCACTCAAGAGCCTTAAGTATGTTTTTTGAAACAAATGAAATCATCATAATCTGAAATAACCCTTAAGTGTTTTCAGTGTTTCTTCAGAACCACATTTTCACACTGAAAGAGCTGTATATGGCTCATAATCTATAGTTTGCTGACCACTGGTCTAAGTGGACAGGACATTAGGAGTCATCTTGATTTGTGGACTTCCTTCACATGAAATAACTTTTCCTCCCTCATCCCTGACCCCAAACCTGCAACAATTCCCATATAAGAGAAAAAGCTTAAAAAAGCTATAGTGTGGGGGTGTTATCCTACATAGTGTATGATTTATACTTGTCAATAAATGTATCAACATAAATGTGGTGAACGTCACTTTTCTGAGTTGGTTGCAGTGTTTGGATTTTTATCCCCAAATGTAAACCAAACTCATTGCCATCAAACCGATTTTGCTTCCTAGTGGCCTATAGGACAAGGTATAACTGCCCTTGTGTGTTTCTGAGACAATAACTACCCCCCCAATCATTCTATTGGGGGCTTGTAACAACTTTTATCACAATTCATACATACATCATACATTCATTGTGTTAAACACATTTGTACATTTTTGCCATCCTCAAAACATTTTCTTTCTACTTGAGCCCTTGGTATCATTTCCTCATTTTCCCCCCTTTCCCCCTACCCCTGCGAATCCTTGATTATTTATAAATTAGTATTTTGTTCATATCTTACTCTATCTGATGTCTCTCTTCACCCACTTTTCTGTTGTCCATCACCCAGGGAGGAGTTATATGTATATTTATATTGATACCCCCTTTCTCCCCCACCTTCCTCTTTCCCTTCTGGTATCTCTATTTACATTATTAGTCTTGAGGAGTTTATCCTGGATTACCTGTGTTTCCAGCTCTTATCTGTACCAGTGTACATCCTCTGGTCTAGTCGTATTTGTAAGGTAGAACTGGGATCATGATAGTAGATGGGAGGAAGCTTTTAAAGAACTAGAGGAAAGGTGTATGTTTCATCATTGCTGTACTGCACCCTGAGTGGTTTGTCCGCTCCCTGAGAACCTTCTATAAGGGGTTGTCCAGTTGTCTACAGATGGGTTTTGGGTCTTCATTGTGAACTCTCCCTCATTCACAATGATACGATTTTTTGGTCTTTGATGCCTGATACCTGATCCTGTCGACACTCTGTGATCACTTAGGCTAGGGTACTTCTTCACTGTGGACTTTGTTGCTTCTCAGCTAGATGGCCGCTTTTTTATCTTCAAGCCCTAAGACCACAGATGCTATATCTTTTGATAGCCGGCACCATCAGCTTTCTTCACCACATTTACTTAGGCACCCGCTTTGTCTTCAGCTATTGTGTCAGGAAGGTGACCATCATGGAATGCCAGTTTAATCGAGCAATGTATTCTTACATTGAGGGAGTATTGAGTAGAGGCCCAATGTCCATGTGCTATCTTAATACTAAACCTATAAATATATGCACATAGATCTATTTCCTCAACGTCATATATAAATGTATTTACATATGTAAATGCCTATATTTGGACCTCTGTAAATGTCCTTTGCCTTCTAGTTCTCTCTTCTATTTCCTTTTATTTTCCTCCTATCCCACTATCATGTTTAGCCTTCATTTGGGTTTCTGTAATTCTTCTCGGTTACATTGCCCTTGATAAAACCCTACCAGACCTCCTACACCTTCCTCACCATCGATTTTGGACCAATTGATGTCTCCTTCTCCCTGGGTTTGTTAACACCTCCCACTCTCCCATGCCCCCCTGGAACCATTGGTCCTGTTTTTTTTCTCCTCCAGATTGTTTATCCTATCTATCTTGCCTAGATAGACCTGCAAAGATAAAAATATGCACAAAAAAGAAGACAGAGCAAAATAAAGCAACAAAAGAAAACAACAACCACACACAAAAAAAACCAATGTGGGGAGGCGGGGGTTGGGGAAGGGGGAGAAAAATAGTTCAATGTCTTTTTGTGGACCTTAGGCGTGTTTTCCAGTCAAGTCTAATGGGGTGTCAAGCCCTGGCCCCAAAGTCCATTTTTGGTGTTCCCTGGGGACTTCGTTGCTGTTTCCCTTGTCGTCCTGTTGTAAGCCCTTCAGGTTTCGCCATGGTGTGAGGGGATCAGATTGGGCGCGGTTCCCACATGGCAATAGCTCTTTTTGAGAGTAAGAAGCCTTGTCTTTTTGCCTCAGAGGGACTGCGGACTATAACTGCTGCCCTTGTGATTAGCAGCCCAAACTGTAACCACTCTGTGACCAGGGCGCCTCTTTGAATTTTTATAGCACCATTCAAACCATGAAAATTCTGTTGCTTTTTGCTTGCATTGCTTAGAGGTTGGATGATATGACTTGTTAATCTTGATTATTATCTAATCAGGAATTAATTGCTGAGATTTAAAGGTACAGCTGTTTGGCATTTAGAGATAAATTTTATAACAGGAGAAAGTGTTCTTTAAAATTTTATCAGGGGAAAAAAATCCAAAAAAGGGGGAAGAGGATAGTCTAATGAGCCCCCATATACTCATCAACCAGTTTAATTGTCACCTCATGGCCAATCTTGTTTAATCTACCTCCCTCCAGACTCCCTTTCTTTGTTCCCCTACTAATTGTTTTGACGCTTACCTAGATATTATAACTTATCCGTATATATTTCAGTGGCTATCTCTAAAATGTAAAGATTACTACAAAAATACAATATAAATCTCAGGGTTATGAGCTTTAACTAGTACTTACCCTTTAATGTTAGGTAAATTTGCCCAAACTCTGAAACCTTTATATCAACCATGCTATTGCTTCTGACTCTTGGTCACCCAATAGGACAAAGTAGAAGAACTGCCCTTGTAGCAGTTTCTGTGGCTGTAATTCCAAATGGAAGGAGAAAACCTCAAATTGCTGACCTTGCTGCTAGCAGCCAAGCTGTTCGTAACCCACACCCCATCAGGACTCCCCGTATCAAACACTACTCACAAAAATTCTTCATTACAATCACATTCACTTGTTGCATGTGTAGTGAATCAATCACTAAATCATTGAAAAGGCACCCACACACATCTTTATTCTTGTCGCATGGTTGTTGTGTTGTGGTGGTTTATGCGAGCATGCTGAACGTTATGCCACAGATATTCCAAATTCCAGCAGGTTCACCCATGGTGGACAGATTTCACAAGAGCTGCCAGGTTACGACAGACTAGGGAGAAAGCTGGTGATCTGCTTCTGTAAAGTAGGCAGTGAAAATCATAGGGATTAGAATGGAATATTGTCTGATACGGCTCTGGAGTATGAGACCATTAGGTTGGAAGGCTCTCAAAATATGAGAGGGCCACAACCATGGACTCAAGCACATGAGTGAAAATGAAGATGACACCGGACAAGATGGCCTTTTGTTCTGTTGTACATGAGACCTCCATGAGTTGATACCAATCTGACAGTAAATAAGTGTGTGTTTACAAAATCAATGTTGTTGTTTGGTATCCTTGTGCTAGTTTTGACTCATAATGACTGTATAAAACAGAAGAAAACACTGCCTGGTCTTGTGCCCTCCTCCTTATTCTTACCGTTGAGCCCATTGTTACAGTTGTGGTGTCATTCTGTCTCCTTGAGGCTCTCCCTCGACTACGAGTGATATCCTTCTCCAGGGATAACAGGTTCAAAGTATGTGAGATGAAATCTCAATGTCCTCACCTCTAAGGAACATCCTGGCTGTACTTTTCCCCCACAGGTTTGTTTGTTCTGTGAGTCCATGTTACTTTAAATGTACTTCACCATCAACATAATTCACATGCGCCAATTCTTCTGTAGGTGTCCTTATTCATTGTCCAGATTTCACATAAAATATGAGGCAACTGAAAATCCCTGGCTCATGTCAGACTCACGTTAGTCCTCAGGGATACCTTTGCCTGATAACACTCACAAGGTCTCGTGTAGCAGTTGTGCCCAATGCAACATATCACTTGACTTCTTGACTCCTGATTTTATGAGCATTGATTTACATCTACATAAAATGAAATCTTTGACCACTTCAACCTTTCTCTGGTATATCATGATACTTATTGGTCCAGTTGTCAGAATTTTTGTTCTCTTTGCATTAAGGTGCAATTCATCCTGAAGGGAGTGTTTCAAGGCCTTTGGACTTTCAATAAATAAGTTGTATCATATCCAGATAGCAGCAGAGTTGTTACTGAGCCCTTTTCCAATCCTGATGCTGAATTCTTCATATAGTCTCACTTATTTTTTTAAGAAATAATTTTATTGGGGGCCCATACAACTCTTGTCATGATCAATACATACATCATTTGTATGCAGACCACATTTGCGCATTTGTTTCCCTCATCATTCTCGAAACATCCTCCTTCTACTTAGGCCCCTGGTATCAGCTCCCCATATTTACCCTTCCTCCCCCATGAACCCTTAATAATTTACAAATTGTCATTATTTTGTCATTATGTACACTGTCCAAAGTGTCCCTTCACCCACTTCCCTGTTGTCCATACCACAGGGAGGAGGTTATCTATAGATCCCTGCCATTGGTTTCCCCGATATACTCCACCTTCCCTCCATTCTTTTGGTATCACCATCTCACTACTGGCCCTGAAGGGATCATTTGTCCTAATTCTCCATGTTTCTGGCTCCAGAGTACATTCCCTGGTTTAGCTGGCTTTATAAGGTTGAATTGAGATCACGATAGTGGGTGGGAGGAAGCATTTAAGAACTAGGGGAAAGTTGTATATTTAATTTTTGCTACGTAGTATCTTGACTGGCTCATCTCTCTGCCACCCTTTTGTAAGGGGATGTTGCTTCACCTATTACTGGTCTTTGGGAATCCAGTCTGTTCTCCCCATCATTTATAATGATATAATTTTTAGTTCTTTCATGCCTGATCCCTGATCCCTTTGACACCTCATTGTCACACAGGCAAGTGTGCTTCTTCCATGAGGGCTTTGTTGCTTCTGAGCTAGATGGCCATTGCTTACTTTCAAGCCTTTAAGACCCCAGATGCTCCATCTTTTGATAGCCAGGCTATCTTTCTTCACCACACTTGCTTATGCACACCTGTTTTTCAAAGATAGCATTGGGAAGGTGAGTATCATAGAAGGCCAATTTAATAGAACAAAGTGTTCTTGCATTGAGGAAGTACTTGAGTGGAGGTCCAATGTCCGTCTGCTGTCTTAATACTAACCCTATAAGTATATGCTTGTGGATCTATTTCCCCATCATCATATATAAATATGTTCACCTATGTACATCCCTGTATTCAGACTTCTATCAATCATATAGTCCCATTTCTTGGACTTATTTGGTTAGCAGAGAAAGTGAATAGGTAAGGAAAGGATACAATCCTGACACATACCTTTCCTGATTCTATTGTAGTAACTGTCCCAGGTTCTGTTTGGAAGAGTGCCTCTTAGTGTGTGCACAGGTTCTGCATGAGCGCCATTACGTGTTCTGGAGTTCTCATTCTTTGCCATTTTTGTATGATCCACACAGTCCAATGCTTTGGCCTAGTCAATAAAAAATGATGTTTCACTTCCAATTTTTAAACGAACTTTTCAAAGTGCAAGTGTTTTCTTTGGGGATTAAAAAATGTCATAAAGAGAGAACGTAAACTTATTATTCTAATATAAAAACCTAGAGATGGTTCCACATAGGATGCCCTTTCAAAATACTGTGCCTCAGCTGGCTGATCTGCCTTTTGGCTTAGGAGTAGCAGCTGACTTTCAGAGTGTGCTGATTGATACGTGCCTCAGATCTGATGGTTGAGGTCTCACCATGACCCAAGACTCCCATTTCACAGACGCAGCAGCATGCACTTGAACGGTTCCCTAATTTGTCCAGAGTTTGGAGGAGGCTGAAGCGGGCTTGGTCTTCAGGTGATGGGGGCCCTCTTCACCATGTTCGTGCTCACTGCACACCCCAGCTTCAGAGAGTCTGGTCATCATATACCAGTGCTGTTCTCTTAGTACTGTGCTCCTTTGCGTCTTTGCTTGTTGAATTTCCACATGGGCCTTACGGGTTTTGTGTTACTGTCAGCTCAGTGACTTGGGGAAGACAATATTGCTTCCTCTCATCTACCCCTGTCCAGAGAATCTAACTGGCCTGCAGACTGAGGGGGTGATGTGACCCCAAAGAGATTTCCTTCTCTTCTCATTCAGGAGACATTTAAATGACAAGCAGATGGCTCTTATCATTGGTGGCTTGCTGTCTCACTCTCCAGCTGCCTAACCTTTGTTTTTCATGGTGGAAAATGACACATCGCTCTTCTGAATTTGTCTGCTCCATAAACACAGGACAAAGAGATGGCAAGTGTATGGGAATATAAGTTCCCAATAGTTTTATTTGGAATATGTTCCAAATCATAAAAGCAAACAATCTGTTACCATTCTTTAAAAGTTGTTATGGATTAGTTCTTGCATACTAAAGCGAATTTATTTTCTGTAATTTACCCTGGCATCCAGAGTGCTTAGAATTTGTTTTTGTTTAGAAACAACAGCTTCACTTCATTATTTAATATAAGGAAAACTGTTTAATGTAAGAAAAATGCAATTAGGAAAGCAAATAACATATAAAACAGTGTACACACACAGACATGAGCATATGTTGTCATCTGACACATGGAAGGTTTCTGTAGCCACACATGATCATTTTTCACAGCTTTTGGAGATAAAATGGAGATAGTAGTATGCATATATCCTTAGGAGGAAAAAATGTTGAAAGTTTTCAAGTGATTACTTAAGAAGGCATAGCTTGCACTTCTGTTCTCTAGTTCTTTTAACAGGGCTCATACAAGCTCCACACAATAGGGTCAAGGAAACAAGCCTGACAAGACAGAGTCTCCCAGAAGTTAGTCCACTTGATGTCCCTCTCGACACATAGTGGAAAAATGCAGCATGTCTGAAGCACTTCACAGATGGAAGACAGATATACCCCATGGCTCAATCCTGCTGGTGATCTTAAAATAAGATTTGAGACTTTTGTCATTTAGATTTAAATTTTTGTCCTTCAGACAAGCTGAATGATAGCCTAGTCTAGCGGACAGTTCACACTGCTCAGAGAAGTAAATTTAATATTCATTCTTCAGCAAATGTATTTATCTACTCTGTGTCTCTGTGCTTGGATAGCCCAAAGAGGACTTTATGAGAAATCATATAAATAGTCATAATTTTGTTTGGTGAGATGGCCCCAAATAATTCAATTCCTTTAGGACTCTCAGAACGAGTAAAGGATGTTTGCTCTGAAGGGAGAAGGATTTTCTGCTGTCTAATGTCAGGGAGTTTTGTAGCCTGCTCTGAAAGGTCCTTAGTTACTCCTGGAGCCACATTATAGGAAATCCAATTCTGTAGCCTACCCTCCAGGCAGGTGTTACACTGGTGTCTGGAGCAATTCATGAATTTAGGTCTGATAAACCATACCCTTATACCTCCAAAGGGATGTATTTTTCTATGACATATATACCATGGTGTGCCTTTTAGCTTATTTTCTTCCTCTAGATCATCTGTAAATTATTTTCTGGAAAACCAACACATTCTGATAGAGGTATTTGATTGGGTGATATAAGACATTTGTCAGAGAGGACTCTACAAGATCATGACTTTCATGACAGCGTATGTCTTTAGGGCTGGAATCATTCTGAGAGATCTCTCCTCAGATTTTTCATTTCACATGTGTGGAAACTGAGGCCTGAAGAAGGTTAGGCCCCTCATGGCTATTCCAGGACTGGAGAAGTGGTGTTGCGCCTTGGGTAAGTGCTTTCAGGGACCTCTGGGGCTTGAATCCTGCCCCAGTCACTTATCAGCTCTGCAGTCTTTGGTTAATTCTACAACCTTTGGATGTCTCAGTTTTCATGTCTGAAAATAGGAAAGTAGCATGTGGTTTATAGACTGCTTTGTATGTTGATAGCGTAAGCCCTGGAGATGTAGTGGGTTACTCATGGGGCTGTTAACAACAAAATCCGCGGTTTGAAGCCACTAGTGGCTCCGTGGGGATTTCTAGCGTCTTGGAAACCCACATGGCCATTCTCTGCTGTTCTGTGAAGTCACTCTGAGTCAGCATTGGCTCAGTGACAGTGAACTTGATTTTTTAAAATTAAATAGATGGAAATGAGCTAAACATTTAGCACAGTGACTAGTACATAATAAGTACCCAACAAATTCCATTTGAATTAGAATTCACATCTCCAACCTCTTGATTGGCTGCTTTGTAGTTGTACCACATCGCCTACAGATATCCTTTAAGCATAGTAAAATATTTCAGCATTATCATTTCTCATTATAATTGATGAAATATTTTAGAAAGGAACTCACATTTAACTAGACTCTTGGTCATTTTTTTTTTTACCATGTGGGAGATGGCCATGTAATAAATGAAAAGTAATTTAGAATATAAATGAAATGATGTTTGTCTGAATAAATTGAAACACTGCGTTATATAATGCATTACTTTTTAATACAGCCACTCTTCCTAATTTGCATAAACAATTGACTGCATTAGTAGCTCATTAGATAAATTGAGCTCAACTAACCAATACAAACTTATTACAATTGTACATCTGGAATGTAAAAGTATTACTGGAAATTCACTGGAGCGCAGATTTCCAGTAAAGGAGACCCTTGATTTTTCAATAAAAGAGGAAATATCTTTTCTGGTCCATGTGGACGATATGGATTTAGCAATGATAAGTTCCTTCAATTATAATCTTGTATAGCTTTTTAAAAAGAGATTCATGTTTTTTCCCATTCTCTCTGAAGAGTTATTGCTTGAGACCATAATGTAATAACTGATCTTAGATATATGATACTGCCATATCACATATCATAGATCTATGACATTTCAACTCTTAATGTCAGCTCTATGCACTGGACCCTGTAAGCCCCACTCCTCATCTTATTAGCTTAAGGTTGCACACGTCAATTCGCTTACCCCACTGCCATTCCCATCAGCCTCATTTCTTGCAAATGGACCCGATATTTCTTTCTTTTTATTTTTTTTGGGGGGCATCACTGCCTCTGGTGGTGTGGGAGCTACCCAGAGCTGCTCCTGAGAGCCGCTGCTGGATTTAAACTGCCAAGCCCACGGGCCGTAGTCCTGCACTCAACCACTTACGCCACTGAGGCTCAGTCTGATCCTGATAATTCTAACTGGTTGTCAGACGCTTTAGAATAATCTAGGGGCTGAGCCCTGGTGGCGCAGTGGTTGCGTGTGGGACAGCAGCCCACAGGGTTGACGGTTCAAATCCAGCAACAGCTCTCCAGGAGCAAGGCTGGGCCTCCTACTTTCACCAGGGCAGTGATGCCACAAAAAAAACCCCCCAAATCCCCAAAAGCAACAACAAAAAAGAACGATCCAGAGGTCTCCCCGAGTCAGGAATGTGTGTGTGTGTGTACCTTGAATAATCAAAACCAATCATTTTATTTCTAGCAATGATTTTTCTGATAACTCAGACGGCCATAGAAGTGGGACACAATCTTGGCCAATGAGTATGGAAGGAAGAGTGTATTTGGGAGTTGGAGGTAGGGAAACTTCTTGGTAATATCTTCACATGGAAGGATCCACTTCTACGTTGGGTTGTTTTTACTTTTGTATGAGGCCTGGCCTTGCAGAAGCTACCTTGAGAGCATGAGGACAAGCTAATGTGCTTAAAGTGACAGAATGAGGAGACAGAGAAACCTGGATCCTTGTTACCATTATCACGTGAGCCTGGAGCCCCACCCTGCAGCCATGTTACCTTTGAACCCCCAGCTTGGGATACAAGAAAATTCATTATTTCAGCTCATGTTAGCTGGCTGTCTTGGATTCACAACTGAAAGTTACCAATTGAAGCCTTGTAAAATCAAACAATCCTGGTTTCTTTGTGTTCTTTCATTACCAGGAGGAGCTGAACAGTCTGAAAAGTACCCCATAACATCAGGAAGAGCGTGAACCTCTTCTCGTGGTTTCACCTGCCTATCCCCACTGCGTTGACACCTGTAAGTATTTAAACTTTATGTTTAGCTAGAGATTTTTTAAAAAAATATATAACATTAAGATTTTATTGTTTTGTCAATAAACCATGATGAAGCTTGGAACTGGATCACCTGGCCCTTTCTTTTCATATCTCCTCCCAGCTCAAAATGCTCACATCGCTTCATAGCCAACATCCTCGTAGATCTGCAGTTGGGCTCAGCACAGTCCAGCCTCACACACAATCTTCTTTGTTGTTTTAGCCTTCTTGCAGAAAATTGGCTTCGTCTGCCCACCATAGCCACTCTGCTTCCTGTCATATTGTCGCTGTCCTGGGGCACACAGAGAGTCTTTGCCCGTCTTGTACTGTGTCACTTGGTGGGGTTGGACTTCTTACAGAAAGTCCGGCGGGTTTGGGGAACATTCACCACGTTTACGGGAGCGCTACCAGGATGCCCAGCTAAAGCTCGAGAGCTCAACCTGAACTCATCTTCTGGGTCCCAAGCCCGGAGCACAGAATAGTGCCATCGCAGTCGTAGCTTGCCAGCCAGGAGCTCGGTGGTGGTGCCGTGGGTTGCTCCTTGGGCTGCTAACCCCAAGCCCCGAAACCACCGCGGCTCCTCAGAAGAAAAAGGAGTCTTTCACCTGAAAGAGAGCTGAGGCGCTCTTCCCCCAGGGGGCACTCCACTTGGGGAAGTCTGCAGGGGCAGTTCTGTTCAGTCCCTTAGAGTCCCTGTGAGCCAGAGCCCACTCAAGGGCAGTGAGGCTTTTCTTTTTGGGAGTTGAGGATTACGGTGAAGCAGCATCTGTGAATCGGGGTTGGTGTTAAGATCAATGGAACAAAAATGACTCAGACATAATTTAGCAGTTATGAAGGCCTGGTGGAGAGGTGGTGACGAGTTGGGCTGCCATCCACAGGCTCAGCAGTTGGAAACCAGCAGCAGCTCCATGGGAGAAAGACTGGGCTTTCTACTCTCATCAAGAGTCAGGGTCTCAGAAACCCACATGGTCTTGCTCTGATTCAGCATTGACTGGCTGGCAGTCAGAGTGTGTGTGTGTGTGTGTGTGTGTGTGTGTGTGTGTGTGTGTGCTTTCTTCTGGACAATTACTAGGCATGGATATTAACCAATTCATGCAAATCTTTAGGATAACAGTCTATAGAATAAGTGTAGGCAGATCGTGAGAAAGGCGAGGAGTTCTTACCACTTTACAGTTTCTCCATCGATTAATTTTCCTGCAGAATAAGTTGATCCGTCTTAGCTATCATCCCCGATGTGGTCCCACTCCATAGGAGTGGAGGTCTATGTCAGGAGAGTAGCTCCACTTCCTGTAGGAGCAACTCTTCTTTGGAGGGAATGATTTTATCCAGTGAAACCCACCGTTGTGTTCCACAGGGGTAGAGGCCAGGAAAGGTGACACTGCATAATTGGAGAGCACTAGTGCAAATGGGAGGTGAGTGGAGCACAGATGTTATTAGAACCATCTAGTATCTCTTCAGGTGGAGACTGAGCCCTGGGCATTGCCTTGTAAGGTGTATTAGTCTGGGTAAACTAGAGAAATCCATAGACATGCATATGGATATGAGGAAAAGGTTTATATACTAGAGGAATGGGACATTGAGAAAGCATCCCCGCCCAGTCAAGTTCAAAGGCATAAGTCCGATATTAACCCATATGCCCGATATCAGTCTATAAAGTCTCCTTCTAACTCACGAAGTCACAGGCCAGTGGGTGCAGAGTCCTGGCGCTGGCAGGGGTCCTGGCGCTAGCAGGGATCTCCCCAGGGCTCCTCGCTTCCAGAGCTCAGGGTCAATCAACAGCATCCAGTGGTTTAGAAGCAACTCAGCGCTGGCAGGGCTCTCCACATGGCTTCTTTAGCTTCAGAGGTCTGGTTCCATCAGGGTAAGGCCGTGTGGCTTCTCCTCTGGCTTGTCCAGCTCTTTGGACACTGCCATCTTGTCTTCTCCATAGTTTGTTGTCTTTGAGACTGACTCCCAACTACTGGGGAGATAGCTTCTCATCTTGTGAGGAAATATCGTGAGGTTTCCCAAAAGTCACAGGAGAAAGCCATGCCCACACGGAGACCTCATTGGTTACTCAATGACACTCTCCAAATTAACAGGCTAGCCTCCACCCTACATCTCAATTATGAAATTGACATAAGCACATGACTGCCACATAGGGATTTTTGTCTTTTCTCGGCAATAGATGGACAACTAGAACATAGAGAACACAGCTCCAGGTCCTTTCCTGATAGACAGTCTACTGCACCCCATACTGGGGTGGAAAAGAAAACACATCAGAGTACCCTCCCCCTCAAGGCTGCTCGTTTAATACACCTGCCTGTTCTCACTGCCATCGAGTCAATTCTGACTCATCGTGATCCCACAACACAAAACAGAACTGCCCCAGTGGGTTTCAGAGCCTGCAAATCTTCATGTGGTTTCTCCCTCTTGTGGAATGGCGGCTGGGTTCAAACGACTGATCTTACAGTTAGCAACCCCAACCAGGCTCCTACCTGTCTGCTAGTGTCTTTAAATAGGCATGTTTGCAAAGAGAGCATGGGGGGAAAGTGGTCCTTCTTGTCCTATCCCAGGTAATGTAAAACAGAGGCATGCTTGGATGTTATTGTGTGGATCCTTCCTTCCTGCCCACAGAACAGTAGAGCTGTATCAGACTCTGCTTCACTGCTTGCCTTATGGAATCTGAGCTATTTCTCCAAACCCCCCTACCCTTGGCTTCACCCCGCAGCCGGGCAAGACGGCTTCAGACAACACAAAACTCCTGCCTGCAGGCAGAGTGCTGGAATCTCGAACTTGAGACTGAGATATTGTTTGGTGTTGTATTGATTGTTCATTGCCCTTCAGTTAATCTCAGCATATAGTGACCCTGCAGGCCACAGTAGAACTGCATTGTGGGTTTCTGAGACTGTAACTCTTTCTGGGAATAGAAAGTCTTGTTTTTCTCCTGTGGAGCCACGAGTGGTTTCAAAACATCGCTGCAGTTAGCAGCCCAATGTGTAACCACTACTTGACACACACATACACACAACACACACACACACACACACCCATAATTTTTAGCCTTCCTCTAATATTTATTTAATTTTCCTCTGTGAGATTATTCAACCAGATGCCCTGAAATCTCTTCCATGTGGTGACAGAATCAACATGAGGTTAGAAGAAGTGCAGTCCTTCATGGTCATCAAGTTGCCTTTGACTGCTGGCTTCCACATGTACGAGGGGACATGTACGAGGGGCTTTGGAAACCCCATGGGTAACATGCTACCATTACCCATGGGTAACCTTCCCACAAACTTAATGAAGGTCCCTCCTGAGACACAATGGGATGTTGCTCAATTCTGCATCTTCTCCATGATGTTTGGTGTGTCCATGCCCTTTGCTGAGACTGTTGTGGCAATTCATAAATTTGGAGAATCCCAACAGACTCTCAAAATTCTGTAGGTACTAGCCCATACTCTTAGCTTAGGGTTACAGTGCAGCTCCTTGTCCTGGTGTGTAGTGCTTACACACTGGGCTACTAACCCCAAAGTCACACTAAGAAACCACCAGCTGCTACTTGGTGAACGAGGAGGCGACCCTGCAGTCGGCATTGACTTGATGACAGTGAGTTTGACCTCTTTACGGTTTGGTATTGTTTTTGGAGACTACCAAGGAGCTCTGGTGGCGTCCTGGGTTATGCCTTCAGCTGTTCACCACGGGATCAGTGATTGGAACTCACCGGATGCTCCTGGGGAGGAAGAGGAGGCGGCATGCTCTGGTAACAGTTTACACTCGGAAACCCAGAGGGACATTTCTGCAGTCCCAGAGGGTCCCTGTGAGCTAGGAGTACCTTGATGGTGTTGGGTGTTAGTTTGGGGAATGCGAATGTAACTCTTTTCTCCACATTAGGGGGCCCAGTTTTTTATCTAGTTATTATATTAGATTCCATAAGACCAAAAGGTTTTTCATATGATGCACAAAGTGAAATAATCAGGGGTTTTTTTTGTGTGGAAATATTGGTCTCTTTCTATTGAATGCATTCTAAAGAGTGCCAAGAAAGTATGTGTGTATGTGTACATAATTCAACTAACAGAACCGAGCTATGGTCACTTGCTCAATCCCTCTCCTCTGGGAGAATCTTGTTCAAGTGCCGAAAGCTTTCTAGCTCTCTGCTTTGTTTGAATGTCACTAAACCAAACCCACTGCTGTCGAGCCGATTCTCACTCTGTGACCCTGTAGGGCAGACTAGAACTGCTCCTCAGGGCTTCCAGGGTTGTAAGTGTTTACAGAGGCAGACCGCAACATCTTTCTTGTGCCCAGCATGGGTAATTCTTAACCGCCAACCTTTTTGACAGCAGCTAACTGCTTTGTGCCACCTGAGCTCCTTGTTCTCATCCAACAAGCCACCACTGCTGCTGAGACAGTTGATTCACAGTAGGCCCTACACAGGGATTCTGAGACTGTCACTCTTTATGGAAGCAGACAGCCTCCTCTTTTTGGCATAGAGCAGCTGGTGGCTTTGAACTGCCAAATTTGGGTTCAAACACAATGCTCCCACCAAGGCCCCTGTGTTTTAGCCCAGGAGGTGAAATGCCAATGCTGTGACACAGAGAACCCATCTAATTCTGTAACAGATCTCATTAATTGACACATTTCATTTTGCTCCTGAGTGGTTGGCAAGAGGTTTCCTCATTTCCACCACAGATTGTTACTCCTGTGAGAGAACAGAACTGAATTGTAATTCTTTTATGTTCTTCCAGATCTCTCTCTCTCTCTCTCTCTCTCTTTCTTTCTTTCTCTCTCTCTCTCTCTCTCTCTCTCTCTCTCTCTCTCTCTCTCTCTCTCTCACACACACACACACTGAAGACTGCAGGGATTTATTCAATCCTGACTGTGTTAGTTTTAAGTAGTAGATAAGTTATTTCTTTATTTTTTTCACTTTTCATTCATTAAGTTATTTCTTTAAAGGTTGAAAAATAGCAACTTTAGCAATTAGCAGCTTGAGCAGTCTCAAGCTCTTCTTAGGGCTACACTTAAAGAAGGATATATAAATGTTTCTATTGTCTGAGATGCATTCCTTCTATGATTTCCACTTCTAAAGAAGGCAACAATAGATATAATTTAAGCACAGTAGCTGCCATCATCATCTGATCTATTAAGCACGTAATTGCCCAGTATACACTTTCTCTATATATCCTTGTGGTTCACACCTGGCTTCCTATTTTGTTTTTCAGCATCTCTCCATTATTAGTTCAAATGCCTCTTTTCCTGCCTACTCCAGTAAGGCATAAAGCACAGGACTTCTCTTTTTCCTTGGTTCATTGGAGTCATGCCATGACCTTGATCTCTGGGGCACACACCTGTCCACAATTAGCATTTAATGGCAACCACAAGGCATGAAGCTCCAGAGATGTGCAGCTATCCAAGGCCCAGTTGAAGGAAGGAGTATACTTTCAAAAATAGATAGGTCTGTCTTGGGTAATGAAGATCACAGATGGAAATCCTCTTTCTCTCTCTCTCTTTCTGTAGACATGCTGGGATTTTAGAACTAATGCTATTAATCAATCTGTCCTAACACAGAAACAGTTGCAAATATGTAATATAGAGTATCAATGGAATAGAAAACAAACCTTTAACTAAGCCTGAGTTTTTTTGGAAGTTTGAAAATGTTGCCAGTCTGCTTTTGATGTAATTGAAAATGTTTAGCAGCTTTCCTGACGAGTTGATTAATATATCAAAATCAAAAGAGGCAATTTTGAGTCTAATTTTGTTGTTTACTGTGTAGTACGGGATTCTTGGCTTTGAAATTCTGCCATGCCGGGTGAAAAATGACTGCCAGTATGAGACAAAGTAATCTATTGAAAAGTACACGTGTCTAACAGGGAACAACAGATGCCAACCCAATAACTAATATCTGAAATGAAATGATCTTAATCAGTCTAATTGCTTTTTTGTGGGCAAAGGACAGAGTCTGAATGTGGTCCAGATGACTCTGTTCTCTACCAGCTCTTGGTGCAAGACCCTAAAGTGGAGACTCTGGTTCAGACCAAAGGAACCAGGGGTTTTTTGGACCCTTGGCATTCCGTACAAACCGGAGCCCAATATGCACATAAGATAGTGTGAGGAAGGGTTGGCATGTATCCATCGGAGGGACTGGCATTTCTGACTCTGCTCCAAGAAGTTTTTCTCCCCAGTGGATTCAACTCAATGGGAGTGGTTTAAATAAAAAAAAATGAATACAATAAAATAGGCCATTCTACATCTTTTGGAGGAAGAGGCCACAGATAAAGGAAAGAAGCTGTGCAAGAAAAAGAATACATTCTTTTCAAGAGTTTCTATCCACTTGTTTGAGATAAGAGCACTCAAAGACAGGTAAATGCCTGGCCAAGAGTGATTTTTCATCTTCCATTTCTCTAGAAAAGTAACAATTTCAAGTACTTTCCCATTATTTTAATCATTGACATCTCCCAGAAACTACCATGTGTTGTTGGCTAAACTGTTTCTCCTTATAGACTGTTTTTCAAATTCAGAAGCAGCACAGATATTTTTGTTGTTGTTGTTTTTGTAGGATTGCAGTTCAGGGATAGAGTTCATAAAATGAAGTTACTATTTAGAGAAGACCAACTTCTTCACTGTAAATAACTTCTCAACAGTATGAACAGCCACTGTATGTTTATGTTTTGTACCTTTTGTTTGCATAAGTATGCACAACATAAAGCACTATATGTTTATGTTGTGTACCTTATATTGTGTACTTTTATGCTTTGACTTCACTATACAGAATACACAGAAATCCTGTTGACTATGCTGGAAGAGATGGAGAAGCTCGGTATTAGCCGCCAAAACAAGACCATGGGCCAACTGTGGAACAGATGATCAATTGCTCATTTTAAGTTCAGGTTGAAAAAAAATTAAAACCAAACCACGAGACTCAAAATACCACCTTGAATGTTTCGCAACTAAATTTCAAGAGCATCTCAAGAAAAGAATGCACATTCAACACTAATGACCAAGGCCTAGTGAGCTGTGGGATGACATCAATAACATCATACATGAAGAAAGCCAAAGGGCATTAAAAAGCTAAGAAAGAAGGAAGAGATCAATGTGAACATCAGAAAAGACCTTGAAACCTGCTCCTGAACACAGAGTAGCTAAAGAAATGGATGAAATGATAAAGTATAAGAACTGAATAGAAAGCTTCAAAGCATAGTTCAAGAAGACAGGTATTATAATGAAATGTATGGAGACCCGGAGTTAGAAAATCAAAAGGGCTGAACACATTTAGCATATCTTAAGTTGAAAGAACTATAGAAAAATTCAGGCCTTGAGTTGTAATATTGAAGGATTCTGTGGACAAAATATTGAATGATTCAGGAAACTTCAAAAGCCAATGGATCTGAGGGGTTCTTCTGTCTTGGATTCCTGGTGTTTCCAGTTCCTATCTGTACCAATGTACATCTTCTAGTCTAGTCAAATTCGTAAGGTATAATTGTGATCATGATAGTGCATCGTGCAGTGGAGGAAGCATTTAAGAACTAGAGGAACATTGTCTCCTCGTTGCTACGCTGCACCCTGACTGCTCGTCCCCTCCCTGATAATGGGAGGGTGGAAGGAAGATGGATATCAATGCTGATGTCAGATGGACCTTGGCTGAAAGTAGAAATGACCAGAAATATGACTACTTTTGTTTCAGTGACTTTGTACAGGCTTTCAACCGTGTGGATCATAAAAAACTATGGAAAGCCTTGAGCATAATGGAAATTCCAGGAGACTTCATTTTACTCAAGTAGAATCTGTTCATGGACCAAGGAATACTCCATGATTTAAAATCAGAAAAGATGTATGTTAGGGTTTATCCTCTTACCATACTTATTCAATCTCTATGCTGAGCAAATAATCAAAGAAATTTAATCATAGGAAGAGGAACTCTGCATCAAGGTTGAAAGACTTATTAACAACCTATGATATGCCAATGACACACCTTGCTTGCTGAAAGGGTGGAGGACTTGAAGCACTTGCTAATGAAGATCAAGGACTGCAACCTTCAGATGACTCATAATTCAATGTAAAGAAAACCAAAATCCTCACAATTGAACCAATAGACAACATCATGATAAATGAAGAAAAGATAGAAACTGCCAAGGATTTAATTTTACCTGGATCCACAATCAATGCTTATAGAAGCAGTGGTCAAAACTACACTTCGCAGTGGACAAATGTACTACACAACACTGTTTTAATGTATCGTAGAGCCAAGATATAACTTTGAGAACTAAAATGTGCTTGACTGAAGCCATGGTATTTTTTTAAAATTAAAAATCACTTTATTGGGGGCTCGTACATCGTTTTCTACAATACATAAATAAACATACTGTGCCAAGCACCTTCACATGTCTGCTGCTGTTATCATTCTCCAAACATCTGCTTTTCCCCTTGAGCCCTTGATATCAGTATTTTTAATCACTTCATATGCATGCGAAAGTTGGACAGTAAATTAAGAAGACCACAGAAGGATTGATGTATTTGAATTGTGTCATGGGTAAAGAAAATTGATCATACTGTGGACAACCAGAAGAACAAACAAATCTGCCCTGAAATACATAAATAAATCAGCATACTCCTTGGAAGTGAGTGTGGTCAGCAAAAATAGGAAAATTGTCAAGGACATGAGTCTACACAATGGCTGCAGCAATGGACTCAAATGATTGTGAAGATGGTATAGGACAATGCAGGTTTCTATGGTGTATAGGGTATCAATGAGGCAAAACAGACCAATAGACACTTATCAGCAACATACACAGAAGGATATTGGACTAAAAAATATACATAACCTAATTTTCCACCTCTGGCTAAATACTAAATCATGCTTGCCACATTGTAAAGCAACCTCTGTTCAAATAGCCTCTTGATCACTTTACAGTTCATATCTCTGAAGGAATTCAGTTACCAGTAAGATCTTAGCTTTAGCCAAACCTCTTTTCCATATCTCCACTCATCAGGAACAGCAAAGGAAGTCGTCTTGTTCGGCTTTGACATTGCTGCAGGTGTGAAAGCAGTGTTACCTTATCCACACTGGGCTGCTAGCCACAAGGTCAGCCACTTGAAACCACCGTGACTCCACCAGAGAAAGATGAGGCTTTCTGCCTCTGTAAAGAGTGACAGTCTTGAAAACCCACTGAAGCCATCCTGCTCTTTCTATTGGGTCACGATGAGTTGGAATTAGCTTCGTGTCAGTGAGGAAGGAGACCTGATAGAGTAGTGGGCGCTGAGCTGGGCACTCAGCAATTCAGAACTATCTCTTTTGGCCACAGGGCCCACAGGAGCAGTTCTTCCCTATTTTATAGTAAAAATAGCGTCTATTTGTTCGATAGGAGTGATTTTGTTGGTGTTATAAGTTTTTTCTTAAGTATTCTACTTTGACAGCTTTTTTTTTTTCTCATTTGACTTCTTTGGAATAATACTGGAAAACCCTGCTTTATTTTATCTCTGATGACTAATGTTCTATTTCAATTAACATTTGCATCTTACTGTTGGTTATTGAGCTTTTGTTCAATTCAAGCTTCTAGGTCTCTTGCTAAAGAAAAAAAAAATCCCCCTCACCATGTGCTTGTGCATTTGAGCTTTAGAAACTGGTACTATATGGGAGTTTACCTTTATGTCTATTTTGCATCATGTTTGAATCCAAGCCTATCATTCAAATCTGTCAAACTCTTGTTCAATCTTGACTTTTCATATAACATTGCCTTTTTTCCCCATTAGCTGAGAATTTAAGTAAATGCTTCCTGATGTTATTGAGGTATTTTAAAAGATCAGGGATTTTACGGTGGTTTATAATCAGTTTGTCATATATATGCCAGCTATCTCATGTTAGACATGTTACCTAAAGTCCCGGAGCTCAGTTTGCTTCCTTTTGAAAAGGAAGGTGATTATTATCCCTACCTTTTAGGTTTCTTATGAACTTTTGAGATTCTGTGAGAGAACTTCCAGAGGGAGCAGTTCTATCTGCCCTATCCCGGGTCACATTGAGTTGGGATCAATTTGATGGCCATGGGTTTTTCTGAGTCAGAGTTCATCATTTGGATAGGGCCAAGGTTAAAGTCATGTAGTCAGTAGAGACCATTTTTCCCACTGATCTCAATTAATTAGGCAAATATGCCTGGGTAATAAATATTATTGAGAACAACTACATCCTGGATGTCTGTAAATAGCTTGAAAATTGAAGCCTTGAAATTGGAGTCTTTAACTCTGATTTAAGTCTTGACATGAATCTGGAATCCATGTTTAATTTTAAAGTTACCTTTTCTAAGAGCAATTTAAAATTTTGTTTGTAAAACAACAACAGAAGTGTTGTTCTTATGTAACCATATACAGTAAAGGAAATATATATTAAAATTAATATATACAACATAAGGATCTTGTTTGTCAAATAGCACCAAAAGCATTGTGATGACTTAGCCATATACTTTAAAGAATAACACATACACACATGGGGGTACCTATAAAAAACCTGATTTTTTCCCATTCTTAAAAACATTTTAAAAGTTCTTATGTTTTGATGGCTGACAGTACCTCTCTAACTTTTTTTGTACATTGCCAAATCACTGTCCTTTCATGTCCCTCTTCATTTGTGGAAACAAAAGGAAGTCCCATGGAGTGAGGTCAGCCAGAGGGGTAGGTTGTCTTTTCCCATCCACTGATGCACTGAGATGACTGAGTGAGCAGGTGCATTGTCGTGGTGGCAAAACCAGACACCTGTCTGCCACAAACCAGGTCTTTTTTGTCTTTTACACAACCTTTTCAGAACCTCTAAATAAAAATCTTGATTAACAGTCTGACTTAGGAAAATGAACTCAACTTTTTTGACCATTTGGCAGGTTGACAGACATCCAGAATGATGTTTGTCATCAATCAACATTTCACCATTTTTGAAAAGAGAAAACCAATTGTGCACTTGAGTTTTTCCCATAGCACTGTTCTTGTAAGTTGTGTTCAATATCACAACAATTTCTGCAGCCCCTTTCCCAAGCGGGAAACAAAATTTCACAGCCATATGTTGTTCTCCTCAATTGGCCATCACAAAAAATGAAGTTCAAACAAAAGTGCTTTCATGAAAAAAAAAAAACACTGTGACCAGAGAGAACCTTCCCTGGCGATGCCACTGGGTGCATGAACCCAGAGAGGGTTGCTTGATGCTTGCCTAGCAGGAAAAAATGTGTACTACTATGAAAGCTGCATTCCACTTAGTGTGATTCTGTGTTTTTTTGGGGGTAACCTTCTTGTGTGTGTGTGTGTGTGTGTGTATGTATATATAGTAAGCAAAACAAAGCAAAACATTTGAAACAAAACTATATGTATACTTATCTTTGTGGTTAGGGAGATACAGGATGTCATACACTATTTTTTTCTCCCTATGTACTTAAATAAATGCAGGATTTCGTAGTTTATTTTCAAAGAGTCTTAAAACCCAGGATTATTGATAAATCTTTAAAATGGACCTTTAGGAAAAAACATTTAGAATGTGGTTTTAATGATAGTCCCAGAAACGTGTGTCTTGCAATTGTTTTGTGACTGTGTTGTAATTAACTGAAAAGCACATATGCTTGTAATGTCAATCCATAAATGTTGTTTGTAGGAGTCATTCTCTTTTATTAACCCATTTAGTATTTGCAAATTACTATTAAGCCAATAAAAGATTATGTTTGCAATCCATTGTTTAATGATTTAAATATTGCTCGGGTGTGGGAAACTGAGGAATGGGAACAGAATGTATGCAGACAAATTATTTAATCTCATATTTTAAGAAACCTAGCAGGCCAGGATTCTGGGTGGAGAGAGGTCTTCACATTTGTGGGTTAGAGATGAGCCCCAATCTCATTCTCATAACCAAGATTGACTCTCACAATATCATGTCATAATAGTACTAACCTAACTTAACCTTTTCTAAGCACCTGGCTGATTGCTATCTGGCTGGCAACTCTATCTCTAGGAGCAGACATAGTGCAATTGCTCTCCTTGCTCAGGGGACAGTCACTCCCCCTGACCTGTCTCCAGCATTGGTGTTAGGTTACTCCTACAATGAACTGAGGGACCTTCAGGGTTTGGGTATAGCCCACCTTGTTATGTTTGTAGATACCTATAATTAGGAGGTGCTTGATGCCCTGAGACTATGTTCCTAAAGCCATGAGGGAGGTGAGCACCCCCAAACTTTTGTCTGTCTTTTAATTCCTCCCTGCAATTATACAACCGTCCCTTAAAACCTGTTCAGATGTGAGGTTGGGTCTCACACTTGGGCTCTGTAACTTCTTATAGAGTTTTACTGCGTAGACTCTGCTTATACCCAGTTTAAACTGTTTTATCTTCTACAAAAGTCTGTTTTGATTCAACAGTATGTAGCATAACTAATTTATAGTAAATGGTGTCAGAAGTGGGATATTTAATATGTACTGGCTCCCATGGCTTCAGAACAATTGAGAATTTGGCTTACTGCTTTCTTAGACTTTGTTACCATTGTGGTTGGACTATTACAGATTAGTGACATTATTGTTTAAACATTTTGTTCTTTCCCTGTGAACCTATGCCTTTGATGCTAGTCATTATCCCATTAATTATTTACTTCTTCTGGTTTATTTTCAACTATGAAGTCCTTCTTTAGTCTTAATACCCACTGCAATTCCCATTAAGGCACTCCATCAAATTGATTCTGACTCTTATTGACCTAATAAATCAGAGTAAAACTGCCTAATTGGGTTTCCAAAGCTGTGATCTTTATGGAAGCAAACTTGCATCTTTTCCTCATGGGACAGCTGGTGGGTTCAAACTACCAATCTTTGGATTAGTAGTATACTTTAACCATTGTACTACTAAGGTTCCTATATGCTATTATACACACACATACACACATATAGAAAATCAGATATGAGTAAGATGTATTATTGTTCTTTTGTGTCATTTAGTTGTTTTTATTACTCAAACCAATGAAACAAAGGTCCTGGGTCATACTCATAGTTGTTATGTTTGAACCCATTGTTGTCGCCATGGTGTCAGTTGAGTGTCTTCCTCTTGTTGATGGACCTCTACTCTATGTAGCATCATGTCCTTCTTCAGGGGCTGATCGTTCTTGATAATGTGTCTAAAGTACAACAGAAGGAGCATTCTGGCTGTACTTTTCCTGGTGGAGATTTGTTCATTCTTTTGTTCACTGCATAGTTAATAACCTAAAATGTAAGCAATATATAAGAGCCAGGGGGAAAAGTAAAGCAAGGCACCCAGAGTATGATGTCATATTTCAGTGATAGATATTAGATAATTAGAGAAGGCCTCTCTAAGGAGTGATACTTCAACAGACTCTAGGATGGAGCAAGGGAATAAAGTATGCAACCATACAGTTAAGCGAGTCTAGTCAGAAAGACATGGTTCATAGATTCACACTCTCTTGGTACACAGTCATTGAAGATTCTTCTCCTTCTTCTTATTTAGTCTTAAAACCACTGTCTTACAAGTCAACAATTATTCTTTAAGACAGATTTTATCAGTATGTTTTCTTCAGTTAACATAAGCCACAAGTGGATCTGGGTTTATTTGGTGGCTCTGGGGAGTGTAAGATTTATTTTGTCTTGTCCATACAAAGACCTTTATCTGGCTGGTGTTTGTCTCTGACCAAATGCGCAACCTCATGAAGCAAAGAAGAAGACCCACTACTCAGACCATCTACAGCATCCCTGCTGACTTACGGGGTGCTAGGTGCCTCAGCAATGTCGCCACCACACCCCTTACTGTGCACATGGCATCCCTGGTTCTCACCACTCCATAACCCTGCGCAGAAAAAGATTTCATGTGATGGATTCTTATGATTTCTCTGTAGAGTCCATTCTGCGTCCTAATGATTACCATCTCATTTTATAAGGAGTCAAAAGCCATCTTCTAATGGTTTTCAAATACTGTCAGGTTTCAACAGGTTTGTAGATTATGGAATCCAATTGCTCCCCAATGCTGAAATATTCCAGCTTTGTTATTCCAATACTTTTCCTGTTATCCCCAGTCCCCTGAAGACTACTGACAGGATTCTGACATTACATCTGAAAACTCTTTTCATATTCAGGGGTGTCATTTGTTTAGACCTGGAGACTTGAACTATTTAAACAGCTAGATGGTCTCCTGCTATCGCCTTACCTATCTCATACTTCAGTTCCTTCTAAACTACATTTATTCAACCCTCTTGAGTTTAAAGGTCATTCTACTTGATAAACAAGATGAAAATACAATAGCAGTTGAGATACATGACTTTCTCTTTGTTGTTTGTTAATGTTATATCATCTGCCCCAACCAGTGAGTCTATTTTTTTGCTTCATCCCTTTGGTTTGATAATAGCTGATATGTGAGTGTGTCTTTCTAAGTTTGTGTTCAGAAAACTTATGCATATTTCAAATAACCACATTTCATTTTGACTCAGTGAGGCTCTTTATTTTTTTATAATGATCTTTCAGTTCAACATTTCTATGCATAATTTTTTTCTTGCTTTAGAATGCAGTTGTAAGTGAAGTCTTTGAAACCAGACTATCTGAGTTCAAATCTCGGCTGTTCTACTTCTCATAGCAGTGAGACCATAGGAAAGTTAGTTAACTTTCTTGAACATGAGTTGTCTTATTAGCTAAATGGAGATAAGAATACAGGGCTGAGCCCCGGTGGCGTAGTGGTTGTGCACGGGACTGCGGCCCACTGGGATGGAGATTCGATTCCAGCTCCCAGGAGCAAAGGCTGGGCCTCCTACCCACCACCAGGGCAGTGATGCCTAAAAAAAAAAAAAAAAAAAAA
>PVJH01027068.1:0-29183 GCA_004026705.1 Nesogale talazaci | reverse complement strand
CGGCTGCTTTAGAAAGATACGGGGCTGGTTCCCAGCGAGGAGCCCCCGGCCCCCATTTAAAAAGATTAGCAGACAATAGAATAAAGGGTTGGAATTAAAACAATCATTTCTCAAACTTCCTCTTAAACCAAGAATCAAAAAAGGCAAGCAAGCAAGCCTTGCTGCCACAGTCTTTTCCTTTGAATTGCATTTGTCGGACCAGCATGCATGGCTCAGATAATGCTATTATTCCAAGGAGATAATGTACCCAATGCTGCTGTGAGCAAAATAACAAGAACCGCTTGACCCACCTATGGGGGATACGGGGATGGGGGCGGGGTGAGCGGGAACACGGGGTGAGCGGGAGGCAGCAGGGCCCCGGGCTGTGGCTCAGCCCACTGAACCCCGGCGGGGCCTGGGGCAGACGCAGCAGCTCCTACCTCTGCAGGAGTGGTCCATTTTGTTGAACTGAAAGTAGCCTGACTTGCATTGGCACAGGGCGATGCCATCCAGATCAGTACAGATGGAGGTCTCCCGGTCACATTCAGGGCTTTTCCGCTTGCACAAGCTGCCCGCTGAAAGGAACGACAGGACGGTCAAGCAAAGCAAAACGGCCTCCGCTTTGAACCTGCAATGGCCCAAAGGGCAGCCTGGCACAAGCACCCCTTTTCCTGGGTCCACGTGGCACCGGCATCTCCCACTACTCCCCACAGCCATCTCCTACAGTGAACACACCCTCATGGCGTGCCACAGGCACCGTGTGACCCCCAACTGGGAAGGAGCGGGCCCGGTCACCGCCTCCCAGCGTTCAAGGCTAGTCCCGGCCCTCGGTGCGGTGTCCCCTGTAATGCTGCTGCTAAGTGATTGCAGATGGAGAATCCACACAGTTTAAAAAAAACATGACGGAGCTCTTCACAGGAAGCTGAGCGACTCCGACCAGGAACAGCCACAGCAGCAGAAGCCTGGCGTGGCTCGGGAGCCTGCGCGGCCTGCACGGGGCCAACACCTTTCTGTCTGACAACGTGCTGCCGACCAGAACCTCAGCACGCGCGGAGGATATGCAAGCACACTGCGAGTGAGGGTGCTTACTGTCTGCTTCCAGAGAGGCCCATCCCCACACAGCACTCAGAGAGGACTGGCAGACTGACAGGTGCTGGGTCAGCACATCCCGGTGGCTCCCTGCCTTGGTTCTTCCCTGTGTGTCCACTCACTTTGTCCAGCCCCGGGTATGTGGGCTTTATGTTCTCAAGAGTGACCAACACTCATTTCCTTCTTATCAAAGTATTCCGTGTTGGGACATGGGGCTGCCTTGAGAAGTGGCACATGGTGGACACAACTAGGATGGGCCTTACCATGTCAACTGGGCCACATGAAAAGCTCCTGGGTGGACACAGGGCAGGCAGACAGTCGGACAAAAACAAGAAGCCCTCTGGGCAGTGAGCATCCCAGTGATGTGTCTGCCCTGCGCAGAAAGTGAGGCAAGGGGGAGTCTGGCTGGGACGAGCAAGGTGAGCCTGGGATGAGAGGCCATCCAGACTGGCGGAGAGGAAGGGCTGTCGGTCCCGCAGCCACTGTCTCCTCCTCCCACCAAGCCTCCTGAGAAACCTGGACCACTTGGTGACGGTTAATTGGATGTGCCAACATCGAGGGGCTATGGTGCCCAGTTGTTCGGTCAAGCATCCTTCTAGATGCTGCCAGGAAGGTATGCAGATGTGATTGACATTTACAGTCAGTTGTCTTTCAGTAACTCAGATTGCCTGCTGGAATGTGGGTGGGCTCATTCAAGCAGCTGAAGGCCTTAAAAACAGAAGAGGAAGTTTTCCCCCAAAGGAAGGTCATCTGCCTCTAGACTCCAAGGTTGAAATCCCAGCTGACTTTCCAGCTTGCTGGCCTGGCCTATAGATTTTGACCTTGCTAACTCCTCATAATTGTGTAAACCAATTCCTGAAAACCAACCAACCAACTAACCAACCAACCAACCAACCAACCAGTTTCTCTCTGTATAGCCTATGGGCTCTGTCTCTCTGGAGGACTCTGAGGCATCAGTGCTAGCTAGCATTCTGGACACCCCCTCCTCGCCCCCCACACAGTAGGGTCAGCAGCAGAAGTGGTACCAGGCTCCCCCAGCTGCCCAGCGTTCCCAGCCACCCTCGCCTGCTTTTGGAAACCCTGAGAGCTCAGACCGAGCCTGCCACGCGGTCACAGGGCGGTGAGTTTAGGACACAATTTTAGTTCTCAATACTGTATTTCCTGTCTTTATCAGTGGAAGTTGGTGTGCTAAATCAGAACCCCATTTGTGTGTGTCATTGAATTTCCTTTGTTTATTGTGAAAAGTTTGTGTTTCAGGGAGAGAAATTGAAAAAGGAAAACCTCACAAGGCGGGTCCAGAGAAACTGGCACCAGAGAGGAATCTGGCCTCCCTAGTGCCCTGTCTATACCCTTGGAAGTGTGTACCCAGTGACCAGCCTTAAGACATAGGGCTAGTCTAGCCAGTCCTGCCCCTCACAGCAGCCTGAGCCTCTGGTCCCATGAGCCATCTTCTGGGAACAGACACGGCATTTCCCCTCCACCCTCACTATGAATCCAGCTCCTGCCAGAGAGATGTGCAGCACCCTGCTGCATGGCTCCCCCCCCCACGGAAGCAGGCTGACTTGGACGCAGGGAGAGCTGGCCTCGCAGCTTCCGACGGAGGAGTTGTTCTCCTCTAAATCCTTAAGGGCTGTCCGTCCTATCCTTGATGCATCCAACGGTATCACGTAGAAACCTATTTTCATCCGGCAGGTTTTTCCTCCATCCACCCATGGTTCCCATGCTCTTCCCTGGCCATAACATCCGCCCAAAGGTCAGACAAGGAGGCATTCCACTGGGGAGTTCCAGACCCTGGACCTCTGGCAACAATCGGAGCAGTGCTCTCTGGAAGGCAAGGAAGTGACTATTTTGTGACCAAAAGGTGGTTGGGGTGGGGGGGGGGGGGGAGACAACCTGCCCTGGCAACGGCTGCTTCCAAAGTGGCTCATCGCCGCACATGTTAGAAAATCTCTGTCGTCACAGTCTGACAGTTCCCGAGAGTTCGAGTCACCTCTCCTCCACTCCCAAAGGTCAGCAAGAGAGAAGAGCGGGCTTACTGACAAAACCTAGCGAAGGCTTGGGAGTGAGCAGGAAAGGCAGCCAAGAAGGGGGAAAGAATGGGAACCCTAGGCCGGAGATTTCCCCTCACCTGCATGGAAGCAGTCAGAAGAATGAGCGGGCAGAGCTGTCATGAGGGGGTCCTGCAAATCTGAGTATCTGGCTACTAGACTTGCATGGCATGACTATGCATGAACGGGGACTGAGAGAGAAAGAGATATTTTTTTAAGTGTGTGGGTGGGAGGGCGGGGGCAGCCTGAGTGGTGTAGTGGTTATGCATGGGGCTGCTAACCACCAGGTCAGCAGTTTGAAACCACCAGCTGCTCAACGGGAGAGAGACGAGGCTTTTTACTCTGGCCAATCGTCAGAGCCTCGGGAACTCAGGGGACAGCCCTACCCTGCGCTTTAGGGGTGCATTGAGTTGGCACCAACTGGAGGGTAGTGAGTGTTTGGGGAAGAGAAGGAGACAGCCGCTTGTGAGAATGCTGACCACACAGACCGTCCTCTCTGGAGTGCCCCCCAGACGGTGCGAACAGTGAAGACACTCGGCCGCCAACGGGACAGCGGGCAGCCGGGGTCCTCCACAAACACGCTGCGTGTGTGGCTGCGGAGGGAACAGCAGGCCCCGGCTCCAACACTGAAAAGGGCGAGCTCTGTGCCAGGGTGCAGAGCACCCGTGGGGTGGCGCAGAAACTTTTTGGTTGATCCCCTGACAGTGCTGAGTCCTGTCCATGTGAACCCAGCAAAGGCCAACTCTCTCTCTCGTCCCCAGAGCACTAAGCAGCAGCCCTTCCAGGGGTCACCCACGCGCAGCACGCACGCGTCCAGGTGAGAAAGGCTAGTCATACCCAGCTCCCATAGGCTGTGGCACAGAGCTCCCTCTGAAGCGCTCCCTGCCCAGCAGGTACAGACACCCGGCCCACGGGGTGTGTGTCCCAGATCGTGGAGAAGGAGAGTGCCCCAGCCTGAGACCTACAACCCAGGCCCGGCATCGCGGGGTTCCAGGTGGGGAGGGTTAGGCTGGCTTCTCTCCGCATCCTTTGCCAGCCCCAGTTTGGCAGTAAGATGAGCAGGCAGCTCATCCTCCATCGCCGCTGATTCCAGTAAGGCCCTTCTCCGACCGCGATGAAAATCCCCTCAGAGACCTGCAGCGCTCGGACTGCTTTCTTCGTTTGCCCCGGGCTAGCTTCGTGGTGGGAGCGATTGACCAGATAAGGTGCAGTCTCGTCCCCGCTTTAGGTCTGTGCGCTGACAACTGTCAAATCGGTACAGCAAGCCTGGACGTGCCACCTGGACAAAGGTGAGACTTTCTGCTCCCGGAAAGAAGTCTCAGGAGCCCAAGAGGGCAGGTAGACCGTGTTTTACAGGGTTGTTAGCCCTTAAAATTGACTCCAGTAAGTGGCAGCACATACCCAGGACCAGGTGACTCCAAACCTATGGATGCAGGTGTGTGTGCGCGTGTGTGTCTAAGCACAAAGGTGCGTGCGCACCACGCAAGCAAATCTTTTACGTAACACTTGTTTCAGAGACAGATTCTACGAGGGGCTTTCTTGGGCCCCAGCCCTGACTTCTCAGCGACAGTGGGTGGGGTCCTTCCAGAAAGCAGCTCTCTTACCTCTGAAGAGGCGCTTCTGAGACCCCAGGAGCTGGCAGACCTCGGCGGAGGACTTGCAGGCATCGATGCATTTGTTCACCACGTCGAGCAGGTCATACAGGGACACATTGGAGCCCAGGGAGAAGGTGGTCTGCAGCAAGATGGCCACTGCGCTGGGCTCCCTGTGGAGGACATCTGTCAGTGTTTAGTTGTTCAACAATGCTGGGGGTTTCTGGAGAGCCTGGCCAGCTCCATGCCCCAGGGAAGAAACGTGAGAATCTGAAGGTCGAGTGATCCTGGCAGCAGGTCCCCCCCACAGCTTGGTCAAAGCAGGGGCCCGTGTGTTATCACCCCGATTAGCACAGCCTCCCTTTTCTAGGGGCTGGTCCCGAAGCACACAGAATTTTGTTCCTTACCTAGACACATGGGCGGTGGATCGGGTGTAACCAAGCAACGGCGAAAAGCACACGTCTAACTGAAAGGAAGAACAGGCTTGTTGTTAGCAGAATGAGGCAAAAACCTGGGACTTGGAACCAGTGCCCGAGTCTGATGACGCAGGAGGCTTTGTACAGCCATCAGGTGTGGACCTACAGGCAGCTCTGTGCAGAAGTGGACTCCCATTTGAGTCTCCTTTCACCCGCCTCTCTGCTCCACGTCTGCCCGAGTACAAAGGGAAGCATGGCGGAAGTCTCCAAAGGGGCAGACTGTCTCCCGAGACCCAAGGTTTCCAAACCCTCCAAGGCGCTGTGCCTGTGGAGGTGGAGAGACAGCTAACCTCCTGGAAAAGGCCCGTGCTCATGGCTGGTCAGCTCCCCCAGCCCTGGTCGGGCTGACCGCACTCAAGGACGGTCTTCTTGGTGTGGGTCAAGAGCCCTGTCGCTGCAAGCCCATGCAGAAGGACTCTCCCTGCGTTTGCCTTGTGCCTTCAGAGGGAACGGACCATCGCTCTGCCGTGCAAAGAAAGCAAGGGCTGACCCACCTGCCTCAGACAGAGCTCCCTCTCTGGATCACAGATTCAAACCTGCGGCCCGGGGGCTGGGGAGATGGGTATCAAACCTTTTCTGGCTTTGTATTACATTGATGTGCCTTCTGACAGGCCACGGTAGATTATTTCATTGTCAACCCAATGGGAGCCGGAATCTTGTGCCAGTAAGACGTGTGTCAGGGAAGGAAAACTCAAATATTTTTCACCAATGGAGAAATAAGCCTAAGAAGGTAGTTTTGGTAATCTTGGTTCTCAGAGGCGGCACTGTATTATTTAAGCTACGCCCTTCCCCATACCCTTGGCAAAGCAAAATGGCACTCTGAGAAAGGGCACTGGAGTCGTTTCCTCCGTCGCTGGCTAATTGGTCACTCTTTCTCGATGCTGGAGCAGTCAGCCCACCGGTAAAGTATGTGCTGAAAGTGGCAGCAAGGTAACAGGTCCGCTCAGCCCCTCGGTGCTGTTACCATGGAGAAGGAGACCTCTGCACAGCGTGCCCAAGACCTGTTCTACGGAGAAGGGGCTGGAGTGGGTGACCCCGAAAATAAGGTAAGCATAGGCTTCCTGTGTTCACTTATTCATCCATAGTGAGGTGGTTCACTGGATGGGGTGAAATTCACGTGAGACTGCTCACTGCGGCTTAGAAAGTAAGTATCAGTCAGCTCGTGCTTGTCTTGGTACTCTGTTGCTGGATTGCAAAAGAAACCATTGATTCTATAAAAAGGTGATTCTCTTCTGCGGGGTGAGAAGACAGATGTCAGCTACACCTAAAAGCATCATTTTTAATGTGTCGCAATTTTAATGCAGTATTTTTCAGTACAGATTAGCAAGCAACCACAAGGAAGTCCGTGCTTACTTTGCTGCCGAGAAGGAACGATTTCTTAGAGCACACCAACTTGTGGCCGATGTCCAAGAAGGAGAGCTGGAAGACCCAACGCTGAAAACGCTGCTCTGCTGAGCTGTCCCCAGGAGGGTACAGCCTCAGAGCTCTCTGTCTGTGTGAGAACTGGATCACGCTCTTTCCAGAGGGTGCCAGGGTCAAGTAAGATGCTTGGTGGACGCGGGAACAGAATTTGGATCTATATCTGACACCAGTAAATGCCCCAGCATCCTCCTAGAATTCTTGGCTCGTCACTGACTCTTAAGCAGATGAACAAGTACACCTGACACTAGAATCAATTCATCTCTAAAACTCATTCTAATGGAAAATGTCAACGTTCTGAACATCAAATTCTGAACTCAGCAGCCGAGAAGATGCTGGTTGGAGTTTCATTCTCATCTCTTCTTCTTTTCCTCATTTTTGGGGACAACACGTAGGGAAAGGGAAAACCCAGGGGCCCTATGTCATCTGTGCCGTGACGTCTCACATCTGGAGGAACAGGAGTGGTAGCCTCCTCCACCCCCACAGCACAGAGGAAAAGCTGTGCAGCGTGCCAAGCTGTGGTATCAGGATTGTTCATTAAACAAAAGGTCAGTGGTTTGAATCCACCAGTGATTTCCCCCATCTCCATGAAGATGAATGCCTGAAACTCCTCTGAGGCAGTTCAACTCCACCCTACAGGGCCATGAAGAGCAGAATGGACTCCACTGTAGGCTTGTTTGGTGGGTTTTCCTCTTGGAGCCTTGGTGGAGTAGTGGGATCCACCTCAGGCTGCTAACCACTATGTCTGCAGTTTGAAGATAACAGCCACTTCATGGGAGAAAGAAGAGGCTTTCTGCTCTCATAAAGACTCCCAGCTATGGGGCAGTTTTGCTCTGTGCATCAGAACGGCCTTGATAGCCATGAGTTTAACAGCTCGTCCTGGTGCATGTCAACTGTATGTTTCTTGACTACAAATTTGCACATAGGAAAGAAACACCAGTGCACAGATGAAGGACTGCAAATGGGACACAGGAAGACATGTGGGTTCCACTGGCTCTCAATATCCCTCCTCTTTCGGAAGGACCTTTTATTGTACTATTGAACTTATCCTCCACATAGGATATATATGAACAGATCAGAGATCTGGCGCATCCCGAGGAAGTTCCTGAACCTGAATAAAGCCTGTTCGAGCAAACAGACAAATGTGCACACAAACAAACAAGCAAACTTACCATTTTGGTGATCTCGTCTCCAAGTTCACGAACATTTGAATGCTTTTCCAGAGTAGTATTGAGAAAGGTTTTCTTGAACTTTAACTCTGTCACAAAAGTTTTTACTGAAAATGAAAGCATGACCCATTAGACCACATGTTGGACTGACCTACTCAATGCTTTGTTTAAAAAAAAAAACATTTCTGGACTGGCCATCCTCTCTCCAGATGAACCCCACAGGACAATCTCTGGACACTGATTTATCTTTGAGAGGGAGCGTCCTCTCTGCCTTCTGAGTTCCCTCTCTAACAAAGTACGCATCTAATGGTCCTAACTGAAACCTTAGACTGAGGAAATCTTTAGCTGAAAGATTCTAAGGGATTCCTTGGGGGTCCACATAAGACGGGTGCTTCATAAAGGCAGAAAGATGAGCCGGTCTGAAGCCGAGGCGAAGGCAAGGAAGATGGGTGCTAGATGCTGCAATGTTGATCAGGCCTGCCAGAGCTTCAGAGGAATGCTTGTGCTCTGCAAAGTCCTTTGCCAAGTTTACCCTCGACTTCAAAGGGCTGCTTCAGTTTTTATTCTCATTAAAGCCATCCCCATCCCTCTTGCTTGGAGGAAATCGCTTCCAAGTGCCAAAGATAGCATTCAAACTCATGTGTGTTCATCTTCAAAGCTCTTCTTTGCCCACACACCCTCTGTTCCCAAAGGCATCAGATGGCCACCGACGAGCTACAGAGAAAGGGATCCAATGGTCTGCAGTGATGGCACACTCCAGGGGAAGCCAGATTCCATTTTCCTAAGCCAGACGACAAAACAACACCCAGAGAAGCTGTTGTGGGTTCAGTGAAGGAGACAGTCCCGTTGTCAAGGCCCATTTCCCTTATAAAATAGCATCGTAGTTAACACCAATTTGTGCTGATTGGGCCTGAGGGAAATGGGACTTATACATGGGCAGGCAACCAAAAAATGAATACCGCCTACTTCATCATCACTAGTTCTTCACTCCCTTTGTATTAGATTCTTATCTTCCCCTGTGGAGGAGGGGAAGACTCCCTCCCTCCTAACACAAGAAGCCCAAAAAGCTGCTCTTTCACAGAAAACTTGCATGCCGAATTGAGAAAAGGGCCCACGTGAGCCAGGGAAAACATTTCATATCTTCTCCTTACTGTCTAAATCCCTTAATCCTCATTTAACATCTTTCTGCTTGTTCTACAGCTCAGTAACGCCAGCTGCTCAGGACTCTTTCGGAGCTGCAGGGAGCTCTTTGAAAACATTCTTGGCCCCAATGAAAGCATTTCAGCATGCTCTAATTTGCATGTTCCTCTGATGTTTATGAACAAGGAAGCGAAATGACTTGAAAAAGGAAAGATGATTGCTAGCACACCAGAGTGGCGCTCCTCAGGATCTGGATGACCTGTGGGCTTCCAAAATAGCCAGCCCACTCCTTACCCACACAGCCCATCAGGTGATACCTGGCCTCTGATCAGTACATTTACTGCCATACTGGAAATGACTGTCCTGAGATAGCATTTAAACCTTAAACCAAAAATAGCCTCCGAAGCCCTAATTAAACTGAACAACAATTTAGCCTAATTTTGAACGAATGCTGAGATCAGAATAAGTTATAACTGTGAAGAATTGGCATTCCAGAACATTTACTTGTGCTCACGGAGAACCTGAAGAGGTAGAGAGAAGAGAACACCAAGAGGCAGGTGTTTAAATAGAACAAGAGGATCCTCTGTGGTTTAAAAATCAAGGAAGATCTGCAACACGGCTCTATGTTTTCACAACACTTGTTTGATGCGTATGCTGTTGCTGTGTTAGGGTACTGTCACGCTGGTTCCAACAACTATCCATCCTTGCACCACAGAACAAGACACTATCCAGTCCCGTCCTCCTCACAATGGTTCTTAAGTTTGAGCCCATTGTCACAGCCATGGTGTCAATCCATCTCACTGCCCCTCTACTCTACAAAGCATGATGCCCTTCTCCAGGGACTGGTCTCTCCCAACAACCACTGTCTGCAGAGCAAATAATCCAGAAGTTGGGCCCTATGGAGAAGAAGGCAGCACCAGGATCGGAAGCAGGTTCGTTAACAAACTGCTCTCTGCAGGGGGCACAATCACAACCACTTTGCTGAAAGCAGAGGCTTGAAACACAGATAAAGACTACAGGCTTCAGTATGGATGGTAGCTCAATATCACGAAAAAATGGTCCCAATGGCCCCGGAGACAATCCCAGGGTAAATGGTGAAAAGATTGACGTCATCTAAGATTCGATTTTATTTGGAGCTAGCATGAGTGCTCATGTAAGCAGGAGTCAAGAAATCAAATGCTGTACCACATTGGACACCTCTGCCGCACAAGACCTCTTTCAGCTGTTGAAGAGAAAGGATCTCACTTTGAGGATCATGACCCAAGACACGGCATTTTCCATTGCCTCATATGCATGTGAATGTTGGGTAATGAGTCAGGAAGGCCACAGAAGAACCGGTGCATCTGAATTACGGTGCGGCCCCAGCATACGGAATGTTCTCTATGGACTGTGGAAAAGTTCGGCCTTGGGAGAAGTATCCTTAGGATGGTCGTTACAGGAGAGGATGGAGAGCGTTTGTCTCACTTTGGACATGTCATCAGAAAGACCCAGTCCCTGGAAAAGGCTATCATGCTTGATAAGGCACGAGGTGGTACCACCCAAAAGACAAAATTTCTTTTTCAAAGCTATGTGCAATGGAGATTACTTTGCAGGTGATGAAGTTGCTTGGTAAGAAAGATTTAATACAGCTGTCAAATATGTGATTCCATTCTTGGAAACATTTTACAAACTCATCCGTTTGGATGGCTGATAGCACCTCCCTCCATTTTTTCTTTACCTCTTCTATGTCATGAAATCGCTATCTCTTCATGTCCCTCTTCATTATTGGAAACAAAAAGAAGTTGCACGGAGCGAGCTCAGGGGAGTAAAGTATGTAAGGTAAGAGAGGCTGAAACACTGAGATGGCTGGTGCACTGTTGTGGTGCAAGTGCACTGTCCTGGTGGCAAAACCAGTCCCCCGTCTGCCCCAAATCAGGCCTTTTTTTTTTTTTTTTTTTTTTGGTCACACACTGTTGCTCAATCTTTTCAGAATCTCTAAATAGAAAGTTCCATGAAGAGTCTTACCTGGTGGAATTAGAGGAACATTGTATGTTTCATTGTTGCTACACTGCACCTTGACTCCCATGTTCCCTCCCCGAGCCTTCTGTGAGGGGATGTCCAGTTGCTGACAGATGGGCTTTGGGTTCCAATCTTATTTATGATGATATAATTTTTAGTTCTTTGAAGCCCAATACCTGATCCTTCGACACCTCATGGTTACACAGGCTGGTGTGCCTCTTTCTGGATACTTGGTTATCTTCAAGTCTTTAAGGCCCCAGACTCTATATCCCTCGGTAGCCAGGCACCATCAGTTTTTTGTTTTTTTTTTTTAACCACTTTTGCTTATGCACATGCTTTGTCTACAGCGATCATGCCGGGACAAGCTGGTGTGTTTCTTCCATGTGGGCTTTGTTGTTTCTCAGCTAGCTGGCCACTTGTTTATCTTCAAGTCTTTAAGACCCCGGGTGCTATATCTTTTGATGACCGGACAACTTTCTTTGCCATATTTGCTTATGCACCCCCTTTGCCTATAGCAATGATTTTTTTTTTAAAAGATGCATCTTATTTATTTTCCCAGTAGTCTGTTGATTTTATTGCTTTTGACTTTGGTCCGAGAGGTTGGAAAACAATGTGAAATGACACCACCCATCTGGAGAGCTCATTGCCGTTTCCAAAGCTTGTTCAGGTAATTTTCTTATGTGTTTGTCATAGCAACCCTGAGTATGACGCAGCCTGGTTTCACAGGTGAGGAAACGGAGGCTCAGCGATCTGGGAGGGCTGGATTAGCAGGGGACAGGCAACTTGCCACCTCGTTTTAAAACAAGGTCATTTCCAACTCCTTCACTCTCGAATGACACTGAAAATTACTTGCATTCTTCTTACTGGATGTGGCTGGGTGGAACAGATTATCCAAATTCAGATAAGTTACTAGAATAAAGAGACATCTTGATTTTGATTGACGGTCGTATGGCTAGATGTTCCTTTCTTAAACACTGTTTTGACTTGATCCTCAGACTTTTCATCAACTTTCAAAACTCTAGTTATCTCATTAGTGTCTTAACCATGTTTAAAAGGTCTGAGAGGCTGAGCCTCGGTGGCGTAAGTGGTTGAGTGCAGGACTGTGGCCCGCGGGCTTGGTGGTTCGAATCCAGCGGCGGCTCTCAGGAGCAGCGCTGGGTAGCGCCCACAACCACCAGAGGCAGTGATGCCAAAAAAGAAAAAAAAAAGAAAAAAAGGTCTGAGAATCTCCTACAGTTAGGACTCTGAAAGGGAAGGCATGTGTTTTCTCAAAAAAAAGTTACTGAGCTAAATAGTTACCAGCCACCACCACCACCACCACCACCACCACCACCTTTTTATTTCTTAAAAAAAAAAGCATTGCAATTTCTTTACTATTTAGTATCCTCAAAGGGCATATGTGGCATCATTGTAAATTATGAAGCATAAAAATAAGAATGAATTAGGAATAATGTGGACTTACCATCTAATTCTGGAACAGAATATTCCCAGTTTCAAAACTGCTGTCTGCTCTTCAGAGATTACAATCCCGTGCCCCATCTCTCTGTGTCAAAACTGTCTATTATTCTCATGTTTAAAAAAAGGAAAATTCATTTTTTCCTGAATGTATAGTCAAAATGAACTCAACAGCAAGTGGTTTTTGTCTGTTTTGTTTTTAAACCAAACCAGGTGTTGTCGATCTAGTGATTCCTGGCCACCCTATGTGCATCTGCATAAGACGTGATACCTCAGTGTTTCCTGTCTCTTACTCTCTTTGTTTATCTATTTACTGATCATTTTTTTCACATTTAAAGTGTTACTCTGTGGAACGTAAGATGATTCAAGGATCAATCACATCCCCTGCCAGGTTCCTTATCCTGCTTAGATAATGCTAATGGTTTTTCATTCTCATTTCTTCCACGAGTTATGTCCTGAATGTGGCTGTTTCCCAAGGGCTCTGTCTTAGAGGCAGGAAAACTCTCACACGTTGTGTGCGTCTGTGCCACAGAAAGAGCCGTGGGCTGGAGAAGGAGTTTCTTCAGTTTAGCGGCAAGTTTAGCCCCTTAGCACCTTCATGGGTCTTAATTTTCATCTGTCTCGCTTATTTACTTTATAACCCACAAATGGAGATACTGCTTCAAACCAACCAGCTTCACCCAAAAGGGGACAAAATACGATGAACTGGAAGGTACCATGACAGTAGCAGCTTTGTAAAACGCATCTGTCTGTGGACATTTTATAGTAAGGTCACTTTGAGAAATGTAACGAGTATGCGAAGGGGTACGAAAATCAGGGTTCTCATCTCGTTTGTTCTCTTCCTAAAACTGGGGGAGGAGGGCTGTTTTATATTTTCCAGAGCCGTTAAAATACCCTTTTGGTGATTTCCGGTCCCCCTAACTACAGGTGGGAGTCAAGCACCTAATGCCAGGCACAAAGACGGCAGGTTAAGAAGTCGTGAAGATGTGTGGATGGTATTTTTAATAAGCTGAGAAAGTGGAGGCCATCATTGTGTACATGGCACAGATGATTTCCACCGTGCGAAACCAGAAGGCGCACCACAAAGGATGAGAAAGGACAGGTTGGGGTTTATGGGAAATGCCCTCCTTCTTTCACTTATCCACTGGACAAATAATCATGTGGACTGGGGGTGGGGGCGGGCGGACAGCAGTCCATCTTGTAGAAGGTGCTGTGGTACGTTACGAAAGAGACCCCCACGTACACCAGATCTCTTACCCAGATTGCATATCCCTTTCTCCAGCTGGTACCCGACTGGGCACTGGCACGTGAAGGACCCCTGAGTGTTGTTGCACGTGGCGAGGGGCGGGCAGGGCTCCAAGAGGCATTCGTTCACATCTGTGGGGGGAGCAAAGCAGAGCCTGTGGACACGGTGACGGGCAGCATGGCGAAAGATACCCCCGTCCCACGGGCACTTGTTCTTCAAGAGGCTCGTAGACCACTGAGGGTGGGGGCAGCCACGCAAATAACGAAGGATGAGAGTTATTGCCATCAAATGATATCCATCCCAGGAGAAAGAACAGAACTGCCCCAGAGTGTTAATAAAGGCTGTACCCATTATTATTATTATTATTATTATTATTATTATTACTACTACTACTCTAAATCATTCTATTGGGGGCTCATTCAACTCTTACCCCACTCCTTACATACATAGTGTCAGGCACATTTGTACATGTGTTGTCATCATCATTCTCAAAACATTTGCTTTCTACTTGAGCCCTTGGTATCGGCTCCTCATTTTCCCCCTCCCTCCTCACCCCCTTCCCTTATGAACCTTGATAATTTCCAAATTATTATTATTTTGTCAATCTTCACACTGTCTGATGTCTCCCTTTGCCCACTTTTCTGTTGTCCATCCCTCAAGGAGGAGGTTATACGTAGATCCTTGTGATCAGTTCCCCCTTTCTCCCCCCTCCCCCACCTTACCCTTACATTTACCCTCCTGGTATCACTATTCTCATGATTGGTCCTGAGGGGTTCATATGTTCTGGATTCCCTTTGTCTTCAGTTCCTATCTGTACCAGTGTATATGCTTTGGTCTAATCAGATTTTTAAGGTAGAATTGGGATCATGATAGTGGAGCAGGCAGGAAGCATTTAAGAACCAGAGGAAAGTTGTATGTTTCATCATTGCGACACTGCACCCTGACTGGCTAGTCTCTTCCCTGTGAAAGGGAATGCCAACTGCCTACAGATGGGCTTTGGGTCTCCACTCCGCACTTCCCCTCATTCACAATGAGATGATTTTTTGTTTTTTGATGCCTGATACCGGATCCCATCGCCACCTCCTGATCACAGGTTACTGTGCTTCTTCCACCTGGGCTTTGTTGCTTCTCAGCTAGATGGCCACTTGTTGATCTTCAAGCATTTAAGACACCAGATGTTATGTCTTTTGATAGTCAGGCACCATCAGCTTTCTTCACCACATTTTCTTATGCACCTGCTTTGTGTTTAGCGATCATGTTGGGAAGGTGAGCATCCTGGAATGTCAGTCTAATAGAGCAAAGTGTTTGTGCATTGAGGGAGTACTTGAGTGGAGGCCCAATGTCCATCTGCTACCTTAATTCCAAGCCTATAAATAGATGCACATAGATCTACTTTCCCATCATATTATATAAATATATTTACATATGTACATGCCTGTATTTAGACCTCTATAAATGACCTTTGCCTTCTAGTTCTTTCCTCTGTTTCCTTTGACTTTCCTCCTGTCCCACAATCATGCTCAGTCTTCATTTGGGTTTCAGTAATTCCTCTCAGTTATACTGCCCTTGATTCAAGTTCTGCCAGTCCTCTTACACCCTCCTGGCCATCGATTTTGGATCACTTGTTGTTCCCTTGCCCCCGGTCTGTCAGCACCTACTTCCTCTCCCCTGTCTCTCAGGCTGTATTTCTTCTGGAAGCAGCCTGCCTCATTTTTCTCCCTTGAGCCTGGTGAATTTAATCCATACTTTCCCAATAAGCAGCTGAGCAGGTAACTACTGCATCACCGGTGCTCTTTAATGATAAATACAGGGCAGGATGTGGAAGCGTGGACACAGGAGCAGATTGTGATGGGTGAGGGGGGGATTAAAACAACAACAAAGGTGCTGCCGTCAGGTCCCTTCTGGCTCCCAGTACCCTACAGGGCAGGCTGGAACTGGACTGCTGGGTGTCCCAGACTGCTACCCTTCGTGGGAGTCCAGAGCCTCACCTCTCCCCCATGGAGCAGCAGGTGCATTTGAGTCTCTTGTCCTGAGGTTAGCAGTCTAATGCTTAAGGGCTCCTGGGGGAGAATTGCGGCTGTTTTAATATCACCTTGACGAAGGCAGGGAGACTTTCATGAGTCAGGTGGGGTGGGGGGAGGGCACTAGGGAGCTGCAGGGCTGGAGCACAGGGAGCCAGATAGTGAGGCACGTGCTGGCTGCATACTGCGGTCGGCGTCTGACACAGTCCTGCCGGGACACAGAATCATGCTCCCTAGTCCCATCCCACCCCACCCCCACGGCCCTGTGGTCCAGGGCAGGAACGGGAAACCTCTCTTCCGTCAATGGTGGAGGAGAATGGAGCTCTCTGGCTAGCTGAGTGTGATCGTGCAGTGGAGACCCCTGGACACACCCTCTGCTCTTACCCACACTGCAGTCATCCCCTTGCCAGGAAGGTGGGCACACACAGTGGTACCCGCGAGGGGTGGCCTCCGCCGTGCAGTTCCCATCATGAAGGCAGGGGCTGGTGGCGCAGCTGTCGACTGAAAACACATGCCGGGAATCCAGCAGTTAGTCACACAGGAGATGAAAAGGCCGTTCTAACTACAGGTCTAGTACTCCCAGCTAATATGTGATTCTTGTTTCTTTCTGTTTCAGTACCCTAATTGGCCACCCTCCTAGGAGACAATATGTTCCCAAGAAGTACAGAAGGCAGGTGAGGTGGCCCGGCCACCGGGTATGCAAACCAGTATGAGACCACTGGTCCCAGCATGAGAGAGCTGGTACAGATCTAAACTCAGTTCCAGATGGACAGTGATAGGGCAGCTGGGAGCCTCAGAAAATCCTATGGGGACCCATGCTAACTTAAAACACGTGGGGGGTGGGGGGTGGGGGATGCCTCCCTGATCAACACATCCGACTTGCAGCAGTTGTGAAAATGTGTGTCCACCCTAGCAGCTGATCGAAGCCAAAGCATCAACCTTCATCCCCAAACCCTCGGAATCTAACTGGGCCTCCACACGTTGTGCCATGATCAGATGGAGCACTTCAGTCGTCCTCTCTGGTCACTTCATGTGAAAATCAGTCAACCTGGATTCACTATGCCCAAACCTCACAGGCTGCCAAGCCTTGGGGACTCCCGGCCCCCAGGGCAGTGACCCCAGCTCTGTGCACCTGGCGATGGCATGCTCTAGAAACCAAGCGCACTGTGACTCACAGTGATGCTTCAGGGCTGAGCCACACCGCTCCTGGGGCGTCTGGATTGTACATTGGCGTGGCATGCTCTCAGACCAAACTCACTGCCAAGAGCCCAGGCTGCGTCCCAGCCACCCTCCGTAAAGGACAGGGCCGAACTGCCCTGTGGGTTGGCCAAGCCCTAACTCTCTACGGGAGTAGAAAACCCCGCCTTTCTCCTGCAGAGCAGCCTGCAGTTTCTAACAGGCGACCTTGGGGTTCACAGCCCAGCATGTAACCCACTGCACATTAGGGCTCCTTGTGGCATGCTCAAGGGGCCTCTTCGTGGAGGCTTCTAAAAAAGCTGAAACCCATAGCACACGTGTGTGGTCTCAAGGAGCCGGCCAATGGTGGAAAGAGGGAAGAGTCCTGAGCTCTGGTTCCAACACAATCTCTCTGAGAGACAGACAGCTGCATCTACAGATGGCACTGCAGGCCTTCCATGCTACCTGAACGGCTCCCTAAAGACGCCTCTTTGCCCCCTGGACCCTCTCACGAAGCACATGTAATTGGCCAGAACCTGGACTCTTCCCACACATCCACAGTTACCATTGGCCTGGGCCAACTTCAGGGGGACTTGAGGCTATATCTGGCCTTTCTGCTCTGACGTGGGACTCCCCATTTCCGGAGAATGAGCCACCTTTTCCAAAGGGACAAAGAGGGGTCTTCGCCCCACCCCCACCCCCTGCAGGTAGCTCTCGGTGGCCTCACTGAGCCTGTCAGTACCAGGGTCCCTGCTCCGTGTAGACAGGCTGAAGGATCACTCTGACAGCAGCATCCATGTGGCTGTCTCATCCCGCTGCCCCGTCATCTCTCCCATGGTACAGCATCACTCTCACTCTTTAACACACAGATAAGGGGAACCTCCAGCACATACGAATTTGGAGGAGCCCTGGTTGTGTGGTGGCCATCGAAAAGGGTGAGGTCACTGGGCGGGTTTTGGGGAGCTGCCCTCCACCCAGGCCTGCCATTCCAAGTAGCAGCTTGGGCTTCCTCTGGGTGACCAGGAGTCTCCCTGTGCGTGGAGGAGCCCGCCATGAACACAGATGCTCTGGCTCCATCTGGGAGGAGGCAGGCCCATTCTGAGTCTCCCAGACAGGCTAGATGGTGGTAAAGCTGTTTGATGTCAGTCCCCCCAGCCCACACTGCTGCCCTTCTCTGACCTTGGAGGAGTGAACGCCAGGCTGGAAAACTCTTGCAGTTCTCTCTGCACTCTCCCACAAGCCAGTGCGCCCTCTCATCTTCCTTCACCCCTCACTCCGGCCTGAGACCATCAGGCCCACCGTGACGTTATTTCACGGTCAAGGTGCTTCGACAGGAAGCATTTTCAGTCGGGAAGAAAGACACCTGTTATCACAAACACAACCTGCTTGCACACATTTGCCTGTGGCTCTCTCTCTCTCTCTGCGAGGGGCACGGTGCTCGGTGTGGCAGAGTCTTACCCAAGGCTGGAGATGGCAGCGCCGTGGAGGACTTCGGGCCGCCCTGAGCGGGGACGGTGGTGGGCTGTGCAGTGGGTGGTGGGGCCATGGAGACATCTGTGGTTTGGGAAGACGGCGATCCCTGGGGGGGATGTGAAGCTGGGCTGTGTGCTTTGGTCAAAGCCAGCCTCGTGGTGACTTCTCTTGCCGACGCAGGGGCTCTGGTCAGAGGGACCAGGGTGGTGGTCGAATCCGGATGGATGAGGGGTCTTTCTGTGGTGACAGCATCCTGTGTTGAGCTGTGAGGCATGAAGGTCTCGGGACTGGGAGGCACATGTGGTTTCCCAGCAGCCGTCTGTCTAATGGTGGCACCACCCAGCAGAGTCCCTGTGCTGGACAGGAGGCCAGCAGTGGTCACCGGAGAATGAGTGGTTTCAAGAGTGGGGACCCTCAGAGCTGGGGACGTGTAGGCTAAGCTGGCACTCGTGACGGGAAGGGTTTGCTCGGGGGATGGTTGTGTCAAAGCCGGGGCCAAAGGGACTCCAGGGGGAGGGCCCGTTGTCACAGCTTCGACAGATGTTGTCGGCAAAGACTTTGGCTCCGTCGCGATTCCCTCCTGGTCCCTAGCGTCTGCTGTCTGACTGCCGTGGGGCACTGCCAGGGAGGATGCCACTGTCCACGTCCCAGCTGCAGTCCCAGAAGTCTCCTCTGCCCTGGGCAGGACGTGGGTGCCAGCCGGATGTGAGACAGTTGCTTGTGGGCTAGAAGATGGGGCCGGGGTGGAGGCTCTCAACGATGTCAGGGAGGGCGAGGACAAAGAAGACCAAGACGCCTCCGAGGTAGACACGGGGAGCGGAGCAGAGGCCCCGGTTGATGGCAGGCTGGGTGCAAACCCTGGGTGGGGCTGTGACGCCGAGGGCAGAGGCCCGGGGACTTGTGACGGCGAAGAGGAGCCACCAGCCGCCCCGGGGTCCACGTTCAGAAGGACCAGGGTGTGGGGCACACCAACGGTGGGAGTGTAGGACAGAGGGCCGGAAGGATGAGCCGCCAGCGCCTCGGTGGAAGGCTGAGCGTAGTCCCCATCGTAAGGAGGGGCGCGACTCCTTTCCGTCAGCGCAGGAGACGAAGAAGGGCCTTCCGTGTGGGGAGAGCTGGCTGTCTGGACGGGAGAGGCGGCACGCTCCCTGGGGTCGGGGGCCGAGGTGTTGTCGGTGATGGACAGCAGCGCCCGCTCTCCCTTGGGGAAAGCCGAGGAGACGTACGTGTGGTCCGTGGAGTCCCTCGACGTCCGAGGGTCAGAGTCTGTACCACTCACGCCAGCATAATGCAGTCCCGAGGCTGCCAGGGGAAACACAGTTAGGTCACTTCGACAAGTAAGGGAGGCAGAAAGGGGCAGCCTTGCACTGCCCCTGGCCAAGAATCTAAACGAGGGGGACATTTCCTGGGGAGACCCCGCTGGGCATGGTCAACAAAGGGCAGCAGGGCCAGAGCACAAGAGCAGGGATTAGGTCCCAATTCCTGGCCCGTGCCTTGCTTGACTCACGCAAATTGGTATCAGAGAAGCTTTGCAGCCCCCAAAGAGAACACGTGTTACGTTCAAATGGAAAAAGGAAACCTTCCCAACATTCCATCAGAGACAGGGAGATAGTCTTTCCCTGGACATTGGCTTGGGCTGGTTGTCGTTATTTCAAACCTCCCGACAGGAACCACCCCAAATGTCTAGGCAAAGGTGCTGGGGGTGGAGGCGGGCATGAGGATGGGAAGGGCTATTCACTCTCCTAAGGGGGCAGAACTCAGAAAATTCTCTTCACAAAAGCACTTTCTGGGTGGACAGAAGACACGGTCCGTCTAGGGTAGTGAGCTGAAGGAAGGTGGGGACAGCGCTTCTGCGGTGGGCACCTCACCTCCCAGGACGTGAGTGGCAGCCAGCGGACCCGTGGCCAGGTCTGTGTCCTCGGTGGTGCCCCCAGGCCCAACGGGGCTCTGGGTCTCCCTCAGCACAGAGGCAGGGCTCCCCGTATCCCCAGAAGGGGTGCTCCCATTGATGAGTGATCGCAGCGTGCGCTCCCCACTGCCAGTGAAGGTTGCAGAAGTGTGTGGGCTGAGAGGCTGAGCCCCGGGGGATGTCTCTTCCTGAGGGTCTGAACGGCTTCGCAGCTCGCGGCTATCTTCCATAGCTGAGAGAAGATGGGAAAAACAATGGCCCATAAATACAAGGACGAGTGGTGGCGGCAGCTGCCCTCCAATCCGAACAAAACACTGTGTGAGCCACGGGCTTTTCTTTGGCTGGTTTTCAAAAGTAGATGACTGGGACTTTCTTCCAAGGCTGCCTTTGTGTGGCCGCCCAATTACACACACACACACACACACACACACACACACACACACACAACCAGATGGGTGGTGGCTGCACAACAGGCTCCCTGGCTGGACTTCAACTGAGGTTTCCTGAGCACCTGGTGCCATGGGGTCCATCCCAGGCAACGAAAACCCTATGTGAAGTCATCAAGGCTCTAAATCTTCCTGGGAGCAGACAGGCTCATTTTCCAATCTTGAAACAACTGATGGGTTTGAACACCCAACCTTGAACCCCAAGGCTTGCCTGAGAGTGCTGCCAAGGGGAGAGCTGCATGGGAGGTGAGAATTTGACCATTGAATCACTCCACCCACCCCACCCCGGGCCCCAATAGAGAATGAGAGCACCCTGAAACAGACTTTCAGAAAGAAGCACATCCCTGGGCTACCCCAGGGTCTCCAGCTGCCAGCGACAAGGTGCAGAGTCAAATATGTATTGCTCATCCAAGAACACAGCGGCGACTGGAGCCTCCAGGGGAACCGGCAAACTGTGCCGGTGACCTGGATTGATGGTCCAGTTTATGACTTCAGTGAACATGACCAATACTGAATTTCTGCCCAGTGACACATCATAAAGAAAGTTCAAGTCAGGAAAATTGGTTGCCTCTGCAAGAGAGGTGAGTGGTTCGCACAAGACTAACGCCCCTGTGGGGCTTTCAAGAACCCGAGGAGGCCCACAGGGAGGCCCACGTGACTCGAAGGCGTCCATCTCTCGGGAAAACCCGCAACACATGCATTGGCGGGGGACCGCTCATTCCAGAGAGTCTCGTGCCTGGGCCTTAGAGGACCACTGAGAAATGGTTTTGCCATAGGAGGTTACAGGTGGTTCACTTTCTCTTTGTTTCATTACTTTCCTAATGCGTTTGTGCTGTTTTACTGCCAGGGAGGGAAAGGGGACGCGGACACCTGGATCCATGTCCTCCCTCTGGGGGTATACGTTATTGTACAGCTATAGAGAGTCTTAGAATGAAAAGGGACAGTGGATGATCAAATAAACTCCTCTTTCCAGAAATTAAAAAAAAAAAGTGGGTCCTCATCCCTTCTTGGCAGAAATACATCCGTTTGACTAGGAGAAAACAAGTTTTATTGTTTGAGATTCTTATTTCCGATCCCACCCCAGGCTGGCCCTGATCAACCCAATGAGACACACACCTTGATGGCGAACGGGGAGTTTCCAGAACGATGCCAACAGGTTACAATTCCCCGACAGGCAGGAATGAGAGCAGGGACAGGGATATGCAGTCAGCAAAAGCAGCAGAGGGTGGATGGACGCCAGGCCCCCTGCCCGGCAGGGCCACAGACGTGTCCCAGTGGAACATCAGCCCCTGACACAGGGACTGTGTCGAAACGTAACAAGGGATGGATTCTGGTGAGGGATCACAGAAGCATTCAGCGCTGGCAGATTCTGAAGAAAGAAGACAGAGCCCCTTGACCCCGCAGTGAGATGTTTCAAGAGGGAGGCAGGCTATCGCTCTTATCCGGCTCTTCGTGGGTGAGCTCCAGGGTCCACTCCCATTGAAATCACATTTTCCGGACTAACCAAGTGAGCTCAGAGTGCAGAGACAGAAAGGGAGCTGACGAGATGTGACAGCGGGAAATGCCGTGAAACCCAGAGCCGGGCCTGGAACGGCCTGAGAAGGTGCAGTTCCGAGCCCCACAGTGGTCAGGGTGGAGACAAATACTGTGCTTTCCATGCACAGGCACTGAAGGACATAAATGTGTGTGGCCACTCTTTCATGATAAGCACATGTTTTTCCACTTCACGAGCTGGATAACAAAGGCTAATTTTCCTCAGCAATTAGGATTTTTCACACATGGGAAAGGGAGTTATTATTAGTGGCGGAGAAGCAAGAATTTAAGCCCATGATAAACTTCAAGGATGAGTGAACAAATTTTTCCTTTGGTTGACACATGCTTTATATTGATAAGGTTGCTTAGGGTTGGGGCTCCCCCCCCCCCACTTGCTTTATATAAACACATTATTAAAGGGGACTAATCAAGCAAAAATGGGAAATTGGTCGACTAAGCCCAAATGAAAGAAGCACACCAATATCCATGATCTAAGAATTGTAAATTATATAATCCAAATCTGAAGGAGGGAATTGTATCAGAGTTTAAATTTTGAGATTCTGGCGTGCATGTAGAAGGCTATAGATGACTGTGGAAGCCCACAATACATTTATAAGAATGTATAAGAAAAGCCTCTGGCAATTTCCCTCTGACCATAACTGGGTGATGAGAATAACCTGGTGTGATCAAGCAGACAGTAATGTAGAGATGACTATACGAGAGTAGAATGACATATCTGACTTGAATGGCTAAAACCTTGTCATTGATAATCTGATACACTTTGTGCTTGACATGGTTCTTATTACTTTCTATCTATGGGTTTCTTTTTCATGTTGGGTTTTAATCTCTGTTGTATTTTGTCATTCTTGGTAGCCTTTTCTATGTTTTTCGGTACATGAAACTCAGGTGGATGAACTAGACCAAGAGTTCCTAAGGAGTTTGTCAGGAGAGGTAGGTGGGGATCATGAGGGGCCGATTTCAAGGAGTACAAGAAGGAAAATGCTTTGAAATGGATTGTTGTAGCAATTGTGCAATACTTCTTGATATCAGGGAACTGTGCGATGTATGATGTCTGGATTAGGGCCTAATAACATGGCTTGAAAGAAGGAAAAAGAGAAATTGGACACATCAAAATGCAAAATGCTGCAAATGACAGCATCAAAAGGTCAGGAAAGATACCCCATCGGATGGAAGAGAGCACCAGCACATTATTCAGGATGACTATTCAGACTGCATACTCTTACAACGAAATAATACAACAATAACTCAATGAGAAAACATAGGAACTGAAGATAGATGACTTATAAACACTTGGACAGATGCTGCAGCTTAGTCATTAGGGAAATGCTAACCAAAACCACAGTGAGCTATCACTTCATACTGGGCCTTCCCACTAGTTCGAATGGGCTGTGGCCAATGGAAAGAAGGGCACTACGTGTACATGTCACTTATGAACTAAATCTCCTGGAGCCAAGTCCGCTGTGGTGCTCCACTGAAAGATGGCTGCAACCCACCATGCTTCTTTGACTGCTCATCTTTCTCCCTAATCCTGCCAGGCATCTAGCTTCTGCATCAGGAGTCCCTCAGGAGCCCCTGGTGGGAGATTGGGTTACTGGCATATATTAAAACCACTGAGTTGCATATTTTCAAGAAGTGAGTTTATACGGAATGTGAATTTTATCTCAGTAATTTTTTTTTAAAGAAAGGGTTTCTCTTGGTGAATGTTCAGACTAAGGGTGAACCACTTCTTTGCTATACAGGAGTCCTGCGATGGGAGCAGGGATGGGACTGGAGAAGCGGCTCTAGTGGTATAAAGGTTAAAAACCTAACTGAAGAGGCTGGTGGATGAAAGCCACCAGAGGGCTGGGCTAGCGAAACTAGTTAATGTGGCTCTTCTCTCCACGTCTCTGAAACGCTTACCAAGTGATGGGGTGGGACTAGCAAACCCTTCCTAGAACCAACCGTTCTGCAGTTTGGGTTGCCACTCGCTCCTCTGTGCATGAGAGAGCCATCCCGGAAGCAGAAACAAGAGAACCGCCTGGACCACCAGGAGGGAAGAGCCCACAGAGGAGCATGCTTAAGTCCCCTCCCTGCCGGAAGGGGTGGAGGTGGCAGAGGCCAGGCCAAGCCCAGGGGCTGCAGCCCTGAGAGCAGAGTCCGTGAGGCAGGGCAGAGCAGCGGGCAGGTTTCTGATGCTGGTTTGGGGTACCCTGCTCACTTTCTCCATCGTTCTGAGCACTGTCTGTGAGATTGGGTGGGGGTGGAGGGGCCGCCCTCGGCAGAAAAGTAGCATGTCCAAGGAGGAATGGCTGTGTCCAAAGAGAAAGACAGAAGGGTGGCTGGAGGATGGAGACCGTCCTTGTGCACTGCCTTGTCCTCTGCCTTGTGCACTCGGCCTCGGGCTGGTGTGGGACGGGCTGGTGTGGCTTCAGGGCCTTTTTCTCAACAGAGTAAATTTGCTGGGGAGAGTGTCAATGACGATCTACTTAGGAGATTTCTTTTTTCCCTAGAAGGTTTTTATAAAAAAAAAAATCCATGGGGGGAAAGATAATGGGCAAATGGGAGGGGGGACAGTAGTGGAAATCTTCATTGATTTTTCAAAGCCCCTTGCATCTGTCATGAGCAGCTAGAAGAATGTCTTAGAACTAATAAAACTAGAGGGTCCTGCCGATGCCAAAGGAAGCCTCAGTTCACAGTCTCACAGAAAGGCTGGGAGATCGTGCCCACCCAGCGGCCTCTCAGAGGAAAGATCTGGTCTACTTACAAGCAATGACTACCACCAACCCCCAGCCACTGACAACCCTACCCAGCACAGTTCTCCCCCCACGTGATCCTGAGGAACTCGAGCCCATCCCAGGGTCTCAGCCTCACAGACCAGAAGCAAAGACATCCCTGCTCCCCCGGGGCTGGTTTTGGAGAACTGGAAACTCACTGGAACGTTCCCCACGCGAAGCTGCTGAGAAATCCAGGCTGTCTGAGGCAGGGGCCGACCAAGCCTCGGTGGAGGGCTCTGAGTGGTTCCTGTGGCCGCGTGGGCTTCCTTCAGACTGCAGAGCAGAGTCGGAGAGGGGGTTCCAAGCTGGAGAGCTGGCGGCAGCCAGGCTCCCCGGCACATGTCCAAGGACCTGGCTGTGGGTCAAGGGCAAGTGTGCTGTGCCGGTTCCACCTCCAACCAACGGCACCGTCTCTGTCTGAGGAACGGCACGGCCGCTGTCGGCATCCAGGCTGACGGCACGCTGGGGTGCCCCAAAGGCTGTCCATCGTCATAGAGAGAGAGAGAGAGAGAGAGAGAGAGAGAGAAAAGAAGACACCACCCCGTGGGTGAGAGAGTCTCCACGACACTGGAGAAGCCAGTCCTCACTCGAAAGAGACTTCCTTTGCCAGGAGCTGTGTGCAGTGCCTATGGTATGTCTAAATAGTTTCACTATTTCAGAACCCCTAATGTCAACAAGATGTTTTTCATTGCCTCCAAGTCACTGCTAACTCACAGCAGTCCTAGTGGGTTTCTGAGATGAGAACCAACTGTTTTCAGTAACCCAAAGCCCGGCCTTTCTCCCTCCCTCAGAGCTGTGGTGGTTCTGAACTGCCAACCCCAGGGATCGTAGTCCAGTGCTCACCCCCTGCACCACCAGGTAGACAGACCTACCTAAAAGGTGCCGAGGAAGGAAACTGGAGTCCAATATATGCCCAGGGGCAGAAACACTTGCGGGCATCCAGTGGATTATTCCCTTGCCTATAAGAAGCGGCTACGGGGGTGGGTGCATCCTTAAGCCTACAAATGTGATACGTATGAATTCAGTAAGCACTGAAGAGCACTGTCTAAAGGAGTTCTCATTCTCATTCTGAAAGATGGCAAAGGACAGCCAACCACGGTGAGTAAGCAGGAACATCGGCTTGGGAAGGACATGTGCCCTCATCTATAAAGATGTGGGAGGAGTGATACCCGTTTTTAACTACTGGACAGGGTTCTCGGGAAGATGGAAGTCACGATGCAATAATGTGGTGTCACGGATACAGGAGGTGGTGTTGCCTCAGGACATACTTCTACGAGTTCATTCATAAATAATTCATGTAGCATACATTTCCATGGCTTGCTCCTATCAAAAGGAGCTACAATCATTGGCCCAATCAGTTCCAGAACATTGCTCCTAGCTCCCCATCTCCCTCCGTCCTTCCCTCCCATAGCCCCACCGAGCCAGTAAACCAGTCCCTGTAAGGACACAGTTTGCTTTGAAGATTGCATATGGTCTTGCAGCAACCGCTTAGGGAAATTCACTTAGGTAAACATGTCCATAAAGAGCAAATAAAAGGTTGAGTGAACACTTACTTGGGGACTTGCTCTGCCAAAATCTCTTTGAGCTCTCTGAAGATGTAAGTCCAAATCCGTTTTCTGTTGATGGTACCACAACTTCTCCATCCCCTAAATTCCCTGTGACTCTGCTGTCCCTCCTTGACTCCTCTTCGGCGAGGGAAGACTGCCCTGGTGGTGAAGTTGGGGCGATTCCAGAGTGGTCAGAGAAGCGCGCTGTCTCCTTTTCGGGCCCCCGGTGGACAGGTAGAGATTGGAGGATCCTGGGGGCACCCTCGGTGAGCATGGCGCCATCATGCCCACTCTCTGTCTGAGGAACTGAGGGGCTGCTGAAGGCCGTGAAGTTATTTAGCGCCTTTATACTGCCAGAAACTAAAATAGAAGAAAAGAAACCTTAAAACTCAGAGCTTGAAGGAAAACAGCAAGGCATCTAAATGCATCTACTGATGACTAGATGTGGGCTGAGGGATCTAGGGACTGAGATTCAAATGGCCACCTGATATCTGGGAAGGTGCCTGGCATCATCAGCCATCAATCAAAACCACCATGAGCCGCTTCCCTCCCCCCCTGGGATGACTTAGATATGAAAACTGCTAACAGAGTGAAGGGGGGATTGTAACCTGCAAATGGATGCGGCCATTGTACAAATCAGTGTGATGGGTGACGGGGAGGGAAATATGACCAGCAATTCCACTCCCAGGTACATGCCTAAAAGATCTGGCAGCAGAGCTTCAAGTGGGACCTAGGGTACCGACAGACAATGGCACACTGCTCTGCCAGTCGGAGAAACCAAGCCCCAACAGTGTGCCTGGGGCTGGAAGGCAGGCCTGGTTAGCTACGTAAATCCTGAAGGTGCAACTGCTGTACAACTTCACTTGCAGCAAAAGGCAAGACAAGGCACTTGTAGAGAAACCAAAGTTTCTTAAGGGTGACCAGGAGGGAGGGAAGGGGCTTACTGGGCATGGAAATATTGCTTCCTGAGTAGAGTACGACTGCTATCAATAAGCTGTACTCTTGCGTAAGGGTGAGTTGCAAATGTTGTGTGATAGAGATATTTACAACAGCAAAGAGCAGCTGCTGACGCTCCTTATGTCAACCCAAACTCATGGGATTGAGTTCCACGGTTTGGAGGGGGCAGTGGCAGAGGCAGGGCTGGCCCGTCTCACAAGCCAGAACAGGTTTTCCTCTTTTTCAAGAAGCGTCACCACAGCACGTAATCCACACCTGGATAACGGAAGGCTTCCAGCTGTGACTTATGTCCCAAGAGAGGGGCGAAGGGAGCGGTCCTGATAAAGCTGATCTCTGAAGATCATTCCCACGTGCAGTGTGACCAAAGGCACATAAGAAAGCAGCTCGCGAGATGGCCCGGAATTCCGAAGGCTCCTCCCCTACTCTTGAACAAGGAGACCTCCAAGTCCAGAACTCACAGTCCGCATGCACAGGGTCCCTACAGGACAGAGTCGGGCTGGCCCGGTGAGTGTCGGAGACAGGGAACCTTTGGGGGAATAGACAGCCTCGTCTTTCTCCCAGCTAACAGAGCCAGAGACAGCCTGGGGCTCGGGTCCCTGGACCTGACTGACGATGCACGTGGTTCCACACAAGGACTGTGCGAAACAGACCTCCTCACACAAAAAAGAACCCTAGGCTATGCAAGCCCACCCCTGCTTAAACAAACAAACAAACAAACAGAAACTAACAAACACGAGCGAGCCTTCTGAAGATGAGCCAGGGAAAGCACTGCCATGGTCTGGGGCTGGGGAGCCGATTTCAAATCAGGGCGGCCCCGGGTGGCCTACTGATCATTGAGTCTTCTTGGCTGGACTCTGTCTGGAGATCTTGCTCCCACTGGGTGGGTTCAACCTCCTGCTTAACACTTGAGTGCCCCTCTTTTGTGCCCCCTACCCAGTGTTCATGGGAGAAGAGCTATGCTATCCCAAGTCCTCGCTCAGCCCCTCAGGTTCTCACACCTCACTGAGCGTGCTCCTCGGTCGGCACCCAATTACCAGCCCACTCGGTTAGCTTGCGCAGTGTGATTCCCAGGAAGCTGTCTGGTTCTGTTCACCCCACGTGGCCACCACACCCTTCACTGGTGGGTCTTAGCAGGCACATGATCGCCGGAGCAATGACCACCACAGCTGGAAACTCAGTGTCCTCTCGCCCCAAGGGCCCCACGGAACATGGCTTCCCCTGATGTCTCCATGACCACCTTGACCGGCCCGTAAGGATGAGGAGGGCCCAGCGGTGTTGTGGTTATGAGTTGGGCTGCAATCCACATGGCTGGCAGTTTGAAAACACCAGTCGCTCCAAGGGAGAAAAACTGGGCTCTCAACTCCCATCAAGAGCCAGAGCCGGTTGAGCCCCAGTGGCGTAGTGGTTGTGTGCGCGACTGTGCGGCACAGTGGGCTGGCGGTTCACATCCAGCAACAGCTCTCCAGGAGCAAGGCTGGGCCTTCTACTCCCACCAGAGGGCAGTGATGCCCTCCCCCCAAAACAAACAGACAAGAGCCAGAGTCTTAGAAACCACAGGAGGTTCCTGTGGCAGCCGAGGCAGAGAGTGTGGTTCCTTCCTGGGGGCGGTGTGGGCGACATTGAGACTTTATGTGTGCACATCCGCCAGTCCCTGCGGAAGTAAAGTGGAGGGGAGCGAAAGAGAGGAAGACCAGCCACGAGACGGGGTGATGCTGGCTCAGGTAGAAGGATGATGG
>PVJH01027067.1:15292-29291 GCA_004026705.1 Nesogale talazaci | reverse complement strand
CAGGGGCTGGCAGGCCACTGCACAGAGTCCCCACGGTGGCTCCTGGGTGGGAGGGCTGGAGGTCAGGGGTCCTGGGCGCTCAGGCCCAGCCATGGCTCCCTGTCCTCAGCCCCCCACCCTCCCCATGGCCAGAGGCTCTCCCTCGGCCAGTCCCACGCCTGCCTCCCGGCTGAGGAGCCCCAGACAGGAAATGAATGCCCTGGCAGCCTGCGTTTTCATTACCCAGCAGCCCCATTGGAGGAACTGACTAAAGACTTTAGAAATTCAAATGAGGCTCTCAGGGGAGCACAGGGCTTAAACATTCCCTTGCGCAGGCGGCTTTATTGAAGGAATAAACTATATTTGCAAAGTAAGATATTGAGGCTGTCAGTTTCTCTTAGGGATATAATGAGATCCTGGGAGGGAGGGAGGCGGCTCTGTGGAGCTCCCCAGGGCGAGGGCGGGAGCACCACAGACCGGAACTACCTGGGGGCAGCAGGGGCACCACAGTGACCAGGGCCCGGGTGGAAGCCAGAATGGTCCTGTGGACCCAGGAAACTCCAAAATAGCCAAGCTCCACCCCCAAAACACACACACACCACCACCACTACCACCATCACCACCACCAGGCTCTCTTCCCAGGGCCAGAGCTCTGCCCAGCCTGGTGTCAGACTGGTCTGTAACTGACTCCAGGTCCTGTTACTTGCTAGCTGGGAGACGCTGGACAATGTACTTCAACGCAGTTTCCGCATCTCTGAGACGAGGATGATCACAGTAGCGATGAGAGGCCAGTCTCTGAAGAAGGACATCGTGCTTGGTACAGTAGAGGGGCACTGACAGAGAGGAAGGCCCTCAAGAAGATGGGGTGACACAGTGGGCTCAAGCCTCGGGATTACTGTGAGGAGGGGTGGGAGCAGGCAGTGTTTGGTTCGTGCACAGGGTCACGATGGGCCGAACCGTATCAACGGCCCCTCACAACAGCTTCCTGAGGTCCTTGGCTTACATGAATCATCGTTTAAGAAGTATGTCGCGCACATCCGGTTCTGCGGATGACACTCAGCAAAGAATGACTATGCTTAAGGAGAGGAAGCAGACGGAGAAGAAGCCGGTTCAGTCAACCCCCTTCTTACCAAGAAGCTCAACTGGACTCTTCCCTCCCAAGGATGACCACCATGGTCATCAACATCGCCACTACCATCACTGCCTCCTCCATCACCTCCGTCATGATATGGCTCAGACTGTGCTCGCTTCGGCAGCACATCTCCTAAAAATGACATGGCTCAGACACAGAGGTTCCCGATGGAAAGGAATGGCCCCGAGGGGCGCAGAGGAAGTGGGACCGGGTGGGACGAGTCCCGTCGGTGTCCTGGGAGGGAAAGTTCGTGGCTGTGTACAAGGTAGGCACAGTTCTCTCTCCTCACCCTCCCTTTGGCAGTAGCTCCTGGAGGCCTCATGTCGTTAGGTATTACTCAGGTGGCTTCCATTCATAGCAACCTGTGGTAGTGACATAATCATTTGTCAATTTGAGAGGATTAAGCGTGAAGGGGTGGAGTCTAGTCTGTCAATCAGGTCACAGGGAGGTCTCTGTATGGGCATGACCTTCTCCTAGGATTGTGGGAACGACTGTATTTCCTCGCTGGAGGTGGGAGATTCTCTCTCTCTCTCTCTCTCTGTCTGTCTTTCTCTCTCTGCTCACTCCCTGACAGACGCTCTGCTGACAAGACACATGGGGCTAGGCTGATGGCAGCAAGAGCCCTGGACCTGGAGGGGCCACATGGAGACCCACGCCAGCGCCGAGATGCTTCCACCATCACTGGATCCTCCCCCTGACTTTCCACCCCTGGCCTGTGATCTTCCTGCATTCTGTGTCATTGCACGTGTTTCGTGAGTCTGAAGAGGCCTTTATAGATTGGCATCAGACATATGGGCTAATCAGACTTACGGACTTGACCTGGGCTGGCCTGGGCTGTTTTCCCAACATCCAGTTGTGCTTGTACATAAAAGCTCTTTCTTGTATGCACAGGCGTGTCTAGGATCGTATGTCCCTAGCCCACCCAGACGAGCACAGCGACCCCTTGCACAGCAGAAGGAAACATACTCAGTCCTGCGCCGTCCTCACCCCGGGTCCTCTGCTCAATGTGGCAGCCCCTGTCCATCCATCTCATTGAGGCCCCTCTTCTTTTTCCCCCGCCCCTCTACTCTGCCAATCATGATGTCCTTCTCCAGGGACCAGGCTCTCGGTCAGACCACGCCTTGCCATCCTTGCCTCTCGGGGGCACAGCTCTGTCCTCTCTCGGTGCATGGTTCTTCCGACATTGGTCACCAGCGCCTCAGTGCAAGGCATGGATCCTTCTTGGGTCTTCCTTCTTCAGGGGCCAACTGTCACATGCAGATGGGGCAGGTGCCAGTGACAATACCCTGGCTTGACTCGGGCCTGGTGAGGAGTTACCCACTTTTCCTGAGCAGGAAACTAAGATCCCAAGATCCGAAAGCAAGACACTTGTCCTCCTTCCCCAGTTGGCCGCCTCTGAGCTCAGTCGGGGGGGGGGGGGGGGGGGGGAGGGTACGGAGGGCTCAGCCCGTCCTTCCACCACCATGGCCCTCATTGCGGTTGCAGCAGAATGTCCAGGCCAAGAGAGGCCCTCAGTCGGAAAGGGGGTAGGAGTATCAAGTGCCTGGGGCCAAGCAGCTGCCGGGCTGTCTGTCCGTCACGCGCATGCAGAGGCAGCAGGGGGAGATAGGTGTTGGGAGGGCAGCCTGCTCCTTCGGCCTGAGCAGGCCTGGGCTCCTGGGTCCATGAAGGGACCGGGTGCTGATGGAGCTCTGTCCCCAGCTGGGCCCCAACCCTGGTGACGAGGCTGGCTGAGGCCTGGAAGTGCAGCGGAAATGGTCAGGTTCGGCTTTCCAACAGCTGTGTGCCCTTGGGCACATCACTTACCGTCCCCGAATCTCCTCCTCCCGACTGTGAAATACGCTGGCACCACGCTGGCATGGCAAAGGAGCATGGGCCAGGGTTTACTAGCTGAGACTCTGTCGCTCGGTCACTTAATATCTAGGGCTTTGGCATCTTTACCTGCAACAGGAGACAGTGATTGCAGTGCACTGGTGTGAAGGAGGAGCGAGCGCCCCAGGCCTGGCACGTAGTAGGTCATTAACGAATCCCCTGAAACGTAGCTGTCTTCCAGCTCGCAGAAGCAGAATATCAAATTCTTCTAACACGGACTCCCAAAGTGGATGGCAGCAGATGCAGGCAGGTTCAAACGTGGTACCCTATCACTTAATCCCCCTCTGAGCCATTGAGATCTGTTCCAGCTTTTAATGTTTTCTTCTTTCTTTTCGATGAAGGTCTTTCTTCGTCTATTTTATTTTGTTCTTCTTGCGAGGTTGTTTTTTTTTTTGGTGTGGTTTTAAAATTTTTTTCTGTATATGAAATCCAGGATAGGGAGATGTATCGTGACAGTACCTGAATTAATGATTTCTTGGGGGGATGGCAGGCAGGGTGCGGGGGGAATGGGGAACTAATAACAATGAGTGCAAGAAAGAAAATGGGCTGAGCCCCGGTGGCATCGTGGTTGTGCGCGGGACTGCGGCGCACTGGGATGGAGGTTCGATTCCGGCTCCCAGGAGCAAAGGCTGGGCCTCCTACTCCCACCATCAGAGGGCAGTGATGCCTTAAAAAATAATAATAATAAAAAAATAAAAAAGAATAAAAATAAATTAAAAAAAGAAAGAAAAGAATGTCCTACAACTGACTGTGGTGATGACTGCACAACTCTTCTGGATGTTGTTGAACTACTGAAGTGATTGACTTGTGAGTTATATGCCAATAGAAGTGCTAGGGGGAAATGGGACTCCCATCACCACCACCACCACCACCATGTCATTATCACCACTTCTCCCACCATCACCATCATCTCCACCTCCACCTCCGCCACCCCCATCACCACCTCCAAACCACCATTGTCGCCGCCACCACCACCAGGATCTGCACAACCGACATCACCACCGTCAGCATCACCAACACTTCCACCACCACCTCCGCCACCCCCATCACATCCACCATTCCTTCCACCGCAACACACACACACACGAATCAGAGACAGGGGAGACAGCGGGAAGAAAAAAGCCATTTTCTGGAGCGCTCACATGGTCTAGGAGGCAAAACCAGTCTCCCCACCCTCACCCCCTTATCCTCCTATCCGGGGAGAACCAGGCTGCTGGGAGAATGGGCCTAGTCAACCTTCCTTCCCCCCGCCCCCCCTCCCCCCGACTTGGAATCCACAGGTTCTGCACCTGCAGTTTCAACCCAGCTCAGGCTGAAAATATTTTGGGGGGTGAGGGGTGGGGATACAATTAAGTGTTCAACGTAGCCTCTGGAAGACGGGGGTGGGGGTGGCTGCAGCAAGGCCTACTTGCATAGTCTCTGCAGGATGGTTGGTATGAGCGGTCATCTGGAGATGATTTGAAGTAAGTGGGAGGGGGTGTGGAGATTATGGGCAAATCCTTGTAGGACCCCATTGCCTGTGAGACTGGCGCACTCATAGATCTGGGCAGCCCACAGGAGTCCTAGAACACCTCTGTGTACAGTGAAGGGTGACTGTGAGCCAAGGTCGGATTCTCTGGGCGCCCAACGCCCCCTGCTGCGAGGAGACATACACCCTGCACCCCTGGCAAAGACCCAGGGAAGGGACCAGACTTGGTGACGCACTGCTGTGTGGCCAGCACCACCCCGGGTGCGTCATCTACTTCTCAACCTCTGAGATGGCTACAGGGGCTGCATTTCACAGACAAGAAAACGGTTTATCCAAGGTCATCCAGCCACTCAGCGGCCTGCTGAGGGTCCCACCCATGTTCCTTCCACCTTTCCCAAGCCACCCAGCTGCCAGAGAGAACAAACCTCGAGAGGTCGAGAGGAGAGAAGACCTGGAAAATGGAGAGGGATTCTGGGGCATTTGCAAAGGTTCAGGATGTCCAGGGCTCCTGACTGGGCCCCAGACCTGGCTCCTAGATCCCAGGGTGGAAACCACTTCACTGACTGAGCGTTGACTTGTCTTCTTCAATCCACTCTAGACATCCGGCAGGCAAAGACCCTGTCTGGCTTCTCATTGGTCGCAGTCCGGGCCCAGGGCTGGCACCTGGATGAGTGGTGGTGCCCGAGTAAATACATGAATGAACCTGTGAGAGCACAAATCAATCAGCGAGTCCACGCCGGGTGGAAAGCTGCAGAGAGGAGGAAAACCCAGCAGGCGAGGCGGTGGCCCAGGCTTCCAGGGCTCTTTATTTTCTGCCTCTCTGAATTCCCAGAAACGGGTGGTTCCCAGATGGCAGCCTACAAACAGACCGATGGATGCCCCAGAACGAATCCCCGGAGCCAGACCTGAGGCGGGGAGGGTGATGAGTTCACACAGCTCCCAAGGGCGCGGTGTGCGGAAGCGGTGGCCTTTTGTGCCAGGTGAAGGAGAGGAGGCCCAGTTTAGGGTCCCTCCTGGGGGTTTTCTGCCTCGAGCCTCTGGCTCCGGGCCCTAGCTGGCTGCCTGGGAGCAGAGAGGTGGGCCACGTTCCCCCACACCCAGCCTCAGGACCCAGGGGCGTGGGCAAGGTCCGGCTGGCACTGCCCACCTTTCAGCGGTTGCCCTCCCCCTGGCTGGGGCCCTGGGAGAAAAGGGCAGCCAAGCTCATCATGGTTTCCTCTGGGCCCCTGTGGGTGATGAGATGAACACTGATGGGTGAGTGGGCAGCTGGGCCAGAGTGGCAGAGCAAGGGCCCTGGGCCTGTCTTCCCCCCTTGTCACCACTCCCGGCTGCCCAAGCAGCAATGCCAAGCTACAGTGACAAGATCCGGAGGGGAGAGGCTCCAGCTGGGGGGAAGGAGGGGAGGGAAGATGCGGGTCTCACAGGCCACTGGAGCAGCAATGTGACAGCTTTGCATGGGGGAGGGAGCGAGGGTTCCTCTGTCCCCAGCTCCGCTCTCCTCTGCCTTGACCCGTCTGTCCCTCCCTCTCCCTCCATCTTTGTCTGCCTCCTGGCCTCCACTCTGGGGGGATATCCGCTTGGATTGGCCCTCACCTCACACTTCTATCTACCCCCCCACCGCAAACCTGGGGTCTACTGCTCCTGCTCCCTGAACACACACTGCCACACAATCACAGCTTCAGACAAGGACAGACCCTGTGGGGCGGCTATGTGGTCTGCTGGCTGGCAGGGGGTCTGACCCCTCCAGGGCCCTCATGGGCTTATAAATGTGAGCTGGTGCCATTCAGGATGGTGCGAGAGTGTGTGCATAGGTGTGCATGTGAAAGAACCCCCGTGCTCCCTGGGAGTGACAGAGCATCTGTGCACACGCGTGTGACCAGGGCAGGAAGAACGTGTGCCTCGGCGGGGGGTAGGGGTGAGTGAGTGGGGAGAAGGCTGAACCTGGAGGCACAGGGAAGAGTGGATGGATGGGCAGGCTGGTGGCCCAGGTCTGTGTCACGCTGACTGACCTCCTTCAAATCAGGTCAGGGTGCGGGAAGAGGGGCGTGAAGCTGCCCGCTCCCCAGGCCTGTCAGTCACTGATCTGTTCCATGTTCCTATAAATATTTACAAATCCCAGCTGCTGAGGAGCAAGACATCCTCCAGCAGCTGGGGCTCCCGCCTGGAAGCCGGCGAGCCAGGGAGGGAACTTGCAGGAGAGGAGCAAGGGGGATGGGAGGCCTGGCTGACCCCTCGGGACTGCTCCCAGTTTTGTGGAAGGTTGTGTCAGCACTCCCAGGGGACAGGGGTGTGTGTGTGTGTGTGTATGTGTGTGTGTGTGTGTGTGTGTGTGTTGTGTATGAGAGGGGGCTTCTTTCCCAGATCACTTAGGTTCAGAATTACAGTAGGGGTCTTCTGACTCTTAAAGATACCAAGGATACTTCCTGAGTCCCTGGAGGGTCCTGGCTCTGTGCAGCAGCCTCCCCAGGACACCCAGATTACTCCATCTGGATCCTTTTAGATTGCAGACTAGAGGACACGAGCTCAGAGACCCCCATCAGAAAGCCCCTTCTGCAGTCCCAGAGGGAAGCAAATGCATTTTTGTCTGGCCTCATCCTCTGCTCCCCCCGCCCCAGCCTTACCACTTCTGATTCCAACAAGGGGGCATCAGAAGGGGCCTGAGGGGAGGGTCACTTGGCTCCTCCCATGCACTGTGCCCAGGAGAGTGGTCTAACCGTAGAGCCCCTCTCAAGCAGGGGCCAGCAAAGGGTGGTTGCTCTCCTGCCCCAGGGCCAGCCCAATCTCAGGACCGACCGGCGCAGGTTCGGGGTGCAGGCTCCTGAGTCTATGCGTCTATTCAGAGTCTTGGCCATGTGCCTGATCTCTGAGTCAAGCTTTCCCAATAGCTGCTGGTGGCAATTTCTCATTACTTATCCCAGGAAGAAACCTAGGGTCTTGGGGGTCCTGGGCCTCCCAGCTCAGGCCAGCACAGAAGGGGCCCAGGAACCTCTCCCTGGTGACAACATTCAGATTTTCTAATGCCGAACCCGCCTGGCCCCTCCAGGGACTCCCCTTGGCCAGGCCCAGGGAATGGTCACATCCTGGCCTCGCCCTGGCCCAGGAGAGGCCCCAGAAAGAAGAGGGGCTGAGAGCAAAAGCCAGGCAGACAGAACCCTGTGGCGTAATAAATGGGTTTCCGGCTAGCTGTGTGGGACACCCTGCTGGACACCAGGCCCCAGGGGATATTACAGTCACACAGGCAGGGGCTGCTCAGCCAGAGGGAGAGGGCAGGAGGGGGCTTCCTCCATTCCCTGACAGTTCCACCAAGGTCAGGAGAATATGCGTCTCAGTGTCCGAAGCTGAGAAGGGGCTGGGGCCCTGCCTGTTTCCTACGTCCAGAGCTTCGACGAGGGGACTCTGAGGCCAGGGATGGGGGCTTCCCTTCGTGAAAATCAGTGTCCCACCCACGATGGAAACAAGGACCTTCTCTCAGGCTGCCAGGGAAGAGGAGAAGGGGCTGGACAAGAGGGAACCGCCTGTCCCCTGCAAGCGCTGGGAGAGGGGCAGCCATGGTGCAGGAGTGGGAAGGGTTAAATCTATTTCTAAAATAGCTGAGCCCGAGCCTCTCCCAGAGAGCGATCTATAGTGAGGAAAAGTCAGTCTGTGCTCCGCTTCCTCCACCTCCCACCCTGGCCTGCACCCCGCTCTGGGTCCCCCACCGGCCTCCCACCCCCCACCCCTGCCAGCACCTTTTACCCTAGCAGGATGAGGTTAGCTGAGGGACTCTGTTTCCCCAAAGGACAAGAAGCTGCAGCTAAGACCCCCGGACCGGTGGTGCCCTCTTCCAGATGTAGCCTTGGCCTGGGTCAGGGAGGGGTGTGCAGAGGGACAGACAGACAAACAAAGCCCAGGCTATGTGGATGAGCTTGAGACTGACAGGACAGAGTCCCCCAGCTCTACAGGGGCCTGGTCAATCTCTGTAGCAGGAACCACCCTCTGCCCCCAAGCAGCTCATCAAATGTCAACTCCCCTCTACCTCCACATCTTGAGAAAGGTGTGTGGGGCAGGGAAGGGTCGGGAGGCCCCCACGCCACCCCCAAGAGCAAGTCACACCCCTGCAGCCTCAGGGCCAGGATCAGCAGGGCCTGGTGTCCAATGGGAATGAATGTGGCGTCTTTTGTCAAAAAGGATTAAGAATTACCAGCTGGTGACAGCAGAGCATTACAACCAAGTGGGGTGGGAGGGAGGACAGACCCCCGTGTGACCGCACATGTCACATGACCAGGCAGCCTGGGCCCTCCACAGGGGTTCAGTGTCACCAGCATTCACTAAGCGCCTACCGTGGGCAGGACTCTGTGACTTCTGAGGTCACCTGTCAGGCCCCCAGGTGAATGTAGAGGAGATTCCCAAGGCCTCTCTGAACATGGCAGGGCGCAGGGGTCCCCACACCCCGGCTGTGGCCCTCTAAGGATGCTGCTGCAGCTACTCAGACCCAGGCCAGGGTCTCTGAGCCCCACCGTCCACAACTACCCACAGCGGTTCCGTGGTGGGGAACCTCCAGTGCAGGGGTCACAACCAGCCCCTTCGCCCCCTGCCTCCCCTTCTCCCACCAGAGAGCCTGAAGGGAAGTCTGGCTCCCTTTCAAGCTGTGACTGTGTCTGAGCCATTTCCTGCCCTGAGCCTCAGCTTCCCTCTCAATGGAAGGGGTTTTTAAGACCTGTCCAGACCCTCTGGGCTCTGGGCTCTTGGGGTGGGGGTGAGAGGGAAGGTTTCTTCTAGAAGGGACAGGGCTCTCCAACAGGACACCCTCTCCAGTCCTCGGGCCTCCAGAAGCCAGGAAAGCCAGCTGCTCCCCACCAGCCCCAGCCCCCCGCCCCCCCCCCCCCCCCCCCCCCCCCCCCCCCGGCCTCCCAGCCTCCCTCCCTTGCCTTGGGACTGGGTAGCCAGGCTGGAAGGGTCCTGTGGGAGGCGGGGTGGGTGCATGTGGACCTCACAGACCAGGCTGGGGTGGGGGTGGGGCTCTCCCTGCTGCCCGGTGCAGGAGGCGCTGCATAATTGCACTGCCTGTCACTCCTGCGTCCTACTATCTGTCTCACCACTGACCCCACGCACCCGCCATTATATTGGTTCCTGTTGGGTCTGCAGAGCCTCATTACTTATACATGCAGCCGGAGAGGCAAGCTGGGCGGAGGGGAGACGGCCCCTCCAAGGAGCTTCCCCCCCTTCTGACGCGGGGGTCTTTTCAGAAACTGTCTCCCTGGAACTAGATGGGGGGGAGGGGGCCTGGCAGGTGCACACTAGTCAGACAGGGGTCCTGGGGACCTGTCTGGGGGGCCCTAAACGCCCAGGCTTACAAAGCCCAGAGTTGTCCAATGAGGGAGCCAGTGAGAGCCTGCCTCTGACCTGGGTGCTTGGGCTGTGCTCTGTTCCTCTTCAGGAGTTTGGGGGAGGGGAGCCTGGAGAAGGGCCCCCACCAACCTGTGAGACCCCCATGAGGACTCAGAGTTTCTGAAACCTCGCCTGTTTTCCCAGTTTGGGCCGCTCAGCTGGGGAGGAGCCCCCTTTCCTGCCCACAGTTCAGCTCCTGTTGCCCCAGCCTTCGGACAAACTGCCTTCTTTCCAAAGAGGACAGAAACCGATGGGGGCTTTTCCCATAGAGCATGTGACAACAGACACAGGGGGGACTTGTCTTTGTCTCTGAGCGGCAGGGGCTACTCTCCCAGGCAGGAAGAGGAATAGATTCTGGAGGCAGGGGTCCTCAAACTATAGCCCGTGGGCCATATGCACCCGCGGAGGACATTTATTCAGCCCACCGGGTGTTTTTGCAGCCACTCCCTTCCTGCTTAGCAGCCGACTCATCCTGGGCCCACAGTGAATTTGTTCATAGTTGTTTGTTTGTTTTTTCAACTATAGTCCGGCCCTCGGACAGTCTGAGGGACAGTGTACTGGTCCCCTGTTTAAAAAGTTTGAGGATCCCTCTCTAGGCGACCTGATAGCCGTCAGAGCCTGTGTCTGCCTGCTGGAGCCAGCGGGGGAGCAGGAGCTGCCTCCAGGGCCCCAAATGCCTTTTGTTTGTTTGTTTGTCTTGGCATCACTGCCCTCTGGTGGTCGTGGGAGCTACCCAGCTGCTCCTGAGAGCCACCACTGGATTTGAACCACCAACCCCGCAGACCGCAGTCCTGCACTCAACCACTTATGCCACCGGGGCTCAGCCCCCCAAATGCCTTTTATGCTCCTGGACGGACCATGGTTCTCTCCACCTGAGGAACCTGCCCCTGCTCCTCCCCGCCCCCCACCTCCAAATGGGCCTGCTGGACCACGTGGACTCTGGGAGAAGAGCTGCCTGGGATCAAAGAGCTCACCTGAGAGCTAATCTTGCCTTCTAGGATCTAGGAGATTCTCAGCAAATCACAACCGCTCAGATGAAAGCAGCGGTTCTCAACCTGTGGGTCGAGACCCCTTGGGGAGTCGCGCGACCCTTTCACAGGGGTCATCCGATTCATAACAAGAGCAAAACGCCAGCTATGAAGTAGCAAGGAAAATAATTTTTTGGGGGGGGAGGGCATCACTGCTCTCCAGTGATGGGAGTAGGAGGCCCAGCCCCACTGCTAGAATTGAACCTCCGTCCCAGTGGGCCGCAGTCCCGCGCACAACCGCTACGCCACCGGGGCTCAGCCCCCAAGGAAAATAATTTTATGTATGTGGGGGGGGGGGTCACCACCACATGAGGAACTGTTTTAAAGGGTCGAGGCCTGAGTGGAAATGATCATAGCTGTTCCTTCGACCTCTAGTGAGGATTAACGAAGAGAGTATGAACCAAACACCAATCGCAACCCCATCACCTCATTTCCAACTCATAGTGACCCTGCAGGTGGGTTTCTGAGACTGTCACTGTGCGGGAAAGGGGCAGCACGCTTGGCAAAGCAGTGGGGGTGGCTGAAGAGGGGAAGACCTTTAAGAAGATGGACAGGGCTGAGCCCCGGTGGCGTAAGTGGTTGAGTGCGGAACTGCAAGCCCGTGGGCTTGGCGGTTCAAATCCAGCGGCGGCTGGGTGGCGCCCCGGACCACCAGAGGCAGTGATGCCCACAAAAAAAAAGAAGAAGAAGATGGACGGACACAATGGGCTCAGGCAGAAGAACAGCTGTGGCACAAGACTGGGCAGTGTTTCACTCCATTGGACAGACGGACGGACGGGCTTGAAGGCACCTGACAACGCAGCAGTAACTGTTTACGGGAATAGAGTCTCCTCTTTGCTCTCGTGGCGCAGCTGGTGGTGTCAAACTGCTGACCTTGCAGTTAGCAGTCCGACCCATGTCCACCTCACCGGCAGAGCTCCCTGGAGTCTGTCAAGAGCTGGCTTCTACCAGGTGCTCAGGTAACAGCAGCAAAACCCCTCTTGGCTTCATTCACTTAATCAACCTTTCAGAAACCTGGACTCTCCTGCCTCCCCCTTTTCACCCACCCCCAAGTCAGTCAGCAGGGCCTCCTGCTTTCCCAGGTCAGGCCACTGTCCGCTCTCACCCGGACCCCTGCAGCCGCCTCCTGACTTAGCTACCTCCATCACACGTACCTTGTGCTTAACCCTCCTCCCCACTACCCACAGAATGATCCTTCTAATCCGACCACTCTGGTTCGACCATTCACTCCCTTAAAAACGTCCAATTGCCTGGAAGACAAATGATAAACTCCAGCCACAGCCCACAAGGCCCGGCAGGACCTGGCCAAGTGCATGCTGCTCCTCTGGCCTGGGACGCTCTTTTCTGGCTTCCTCCCCCCGCCCCCACCCCCACCTCCACCTCAGGAGGTCATCCTCTTCACCGGGCTAACTCCTTTTCTTCCAAAAGGCCACAATGTAAAACAGCTCCTTCTCCAGGAAGTCTCCCTGGGTGCGTTCCCTGAGCGGGCGGGTCCTTGTCAGGCTGGATGGCCATTGCTCAGTCAGTCTTCCAGCTTCCTGCAATACACTGCAAACTCCATGAGCTCAGAGACTCCTCCGGATGTCCCGGGCCAACGACGCGTCAAGGACTGGAGGCTGGATGGACCCATGGGGTGATGGGTCCTGGACTCCCCCAAAGGAGTTCTTCACCCATGCCTCAGAACACCAAGTGCAAACCTCTCCCCAAGGCCAGCATCTTCCCTTATGCAATTGGGGGGGGGGGGGAATAGTAGCTACCTCGCGAAGGATTATTGACATTAAACGATCAAAGTGATGTCAACTTTTGAACCCATTATAGTAGATTGTTACATCCAAATGAGAGAATCTGCATAAAGTGCTCAGAACAGGATGTTGTACAACGTAAGTGCTAAAACAACAACAACAAAACACGTCACCTATACTAATTGTGCAAGCATTTATCACTTCTCTCTGCCCATGTGTCCTGCCCAGGGCTGCAGTTGAGATCCGACTCACTCACATTTAGACTTATGGCCCCTGGGACCCCCTTACTGGGCCTGCCTGGCTGGGTGCTGTGCTGTCTGAATACTGCCTGGTGAACCAGTGGATCCTCGCACAAATGCAGAAAATGCAGATTTACTCGGCGATGAGGATGAGTCAGGGCACAGCACCCCCTTTTGTCACTCACAAACCCAGACACACAGGCACACAAAACAGTCTCTTACACATCCACGCCCACTCACATCCATTCAAAGAACCCCAAAATAACCCGGGGCAGCCACCCACTTTCCTAAAAGTCAGCCCTACCCAAATAAAGTCGCTTCCCCCGGCAGTCTCCACCCCGCAGCCCAGGGCTGGTGCCTGCAGTTGGGAAAGACCTTCCTGGGGGCAGGGAGGAGAGCAGACCCAGGCCCGCGGGCCAGCCCTGCAGCCTGCTGCTCCCCACCTCCCGACACGCACACGTGCGCATGAGCGCACACTTGCCCCTCCTCCTCTGTCCTGAAAACCTGGCCCTGCGTGGTCGTCAGTGGTTGGCCTGGGAGCTAGGACCCCAGGGTCCCTCGCTGACCCTAGTGGGCCACAGGGAGGTGGCAGGACCCGGGGACTGAAGGCTCCGTGAGCTCAGTGAAGACCTAGACTAGCTGCCCTTTGCAGAAGGCCAGATGCGAGGCAGGGCCCAGGTGTTCATCATACATGCCCTCTGATTTAATCCTGACAGGAGGGCAGTGGACCCTCAGAGGTCAGGTGACGGGCGCCAGAAAGCACTCGCTGGAATTAGAATCTTCAACAGTCAGGTTTGGGGTGAAGGGCATGGGGTGGGGGGGGGGTCGTCTTCAAGAATTAAGGTGGGGAGTCGCCCCGCAAGGCAGCCCCATTCACGGACCATCCCCACCCCCACCCTGTCAAGGGGAGGGCCCCCCACATCTGCGGGAAGGAGGGGGTGTCCCCTTCGGGCCGGGGCGGGGCCGGGGCGGCGTCCCGCCAACCCTGGGAGGCGCGGCGGAGCGGGTGGCCCAGGCTCGCAGGCCAAGATGGCTGTTAATTAAAGTGCTGGCACCAGCTCCTCTCTGCAAAGTTTGAAGCCGTTATTTTCCACTCCAGCGAAGCGGGGAGAATCCGGCTGGGCTGACAGAGACGCCACGCGGCGCCCAGGGAGCGGGTGCGGGCGGGCGGG
>PVJH01027067.1:0-15192 GCA_004026705.1 Nesogale talazaci | reverse complement strand
GGCAAGGGCTGCTCTTCTTCCCCAGTCTGAGCCCCCCACCCTCTGCTGGGAACGACTTGCAGGCTAGACCCCACCTGAGACGGAGCTGCAAGTGCTGGTGCCAGGCGGGCCCGTTTGAGTCCAGGCGCTGTCACTTCCCCGTGGTGCGACTTGAGGCACGTCCCTTATGGTCTCCGCGTCTCCGTTCTTCACCTGTAAAAAGAGAGCCATGGTGAGCGTCATCTCTTTGGATGATGAAGATCAAGCATGATCACGGATGGAAGGCATACCACTCCGGTCTGGCACACAGTGAGCCTCGAATAAATGTCATTTATTGCATTGTAAGCTCCCTCGGAGGAGGCCGGGGACACTCACCTGAGCTCTGTCTTCAGCTTGGAAAGTCTTTGCTCCCCGGCCCCTTGGGTGTGCCCTCCTGGTCACCCCCTTTCTTCCTCCTACCCTTCACCCGGCTGCCACCCAGTCCATCGGACTCAGGGACTCTACAGGACAGAGGCGAGCTGCTTGGAGGATTTCCGGGACTGTGACTGTGGAAAAAGCAAACGGCCACATCTTTCTCCCATGGATGGGATGGTAGGTTCTGACCCTCTGATTCTGGTTAATAGCACCACTAACACCCCACCCACCCCACCCACCACCAGTTCCTCTGCTACCACACAGCAGGGCTAAACAGGCCAACTTTGGATAGGAAATTCCAGAAAATTCTATGGCCTTCACTTGGGCCAGCAAGGAGAGTGTGTGAGGAAAGTAGGTAGAGGCTGGGGGGGTGGGGGGTGGTCCCTGCAAAAGCCAGCCTGCTTGGTGTCGCAGAGACCTTTCAGGTGGGCTGAGTCAAGGGAGGTGGGGGTGCGCAGTGGAGCAGCAGAAGCCTGGCCTCAAGTAACGTGACAAATATTTTGATGGAAGCAGACACACTTCAATTTATGCAACCTCCACAGTTTGCTGCATTTGAGACAGCAGTACGCCTCATACAGCCCCATGGGGAGAGGGATAAAGGGCGCCCCCACCCCCAGCCAGGAGGCTGAGGGAAGAGGGCAAAGAAGATGGATGGGGTCCACCTGTCCTGGTGGCTGGTCAAAGGGCCTACAACCCAGAGACGTCTTCTTAGTCTCAGAAGGAGAACAATGTAGAGGTACACGTTTTCTTGGGATCCCTGCTTGCCCTGATCTGAAACAGGGGTCAGGGGTGTAATCAGAGGATGATGGTGGAAGGGACCCCCAGAAAAAGCTGTCTGTCCTGGCCTGGAGCTCAGTGGGAACCCAAGAGCCTGGCCCTTCTGGGGGCAAGGTGGTGTGAGCAATACTAAGGAGCCAGAAGAGGAGTGATGGGTTCACTGGGGAACCCGCTGGGCACCCTGGCAGGTGGACAAGTCTCGAGTCAGGTGATCTGCAGGGCCAGGGCGCCTGCCCCCCCCACCTCCCCTCCTTTTGCCATCTGGGCTCCTAACTTCTCACATCCTCTCCTTACCCCCTCCAGCTCTGTCCTCTCCTCCATCTCTCGCTGGCCCCAGCAGGCCAGGGCCACCCCTCCTCGTCTCCGCCCCCTGCCAGACGTCTCAGTCCCTGAGCCTCGCTCCTCCGCAACATCCCTTCGCTTTCCTCTCGACGCACCCTGGCAACCTCTCTGGGTGCTCCTCGGCGCTCTCCCCGTGGCCCTCTCTTCCGTGCCCTCGCGAGTCTCTGCTCTCCCTTTTCTCCTGGGAGCCCCTCCCTGGTTCTCCGCCCCGGGCTTCCTCCACATCCCGGGTTGGGGTCTCGCTCCCTCAGTCTCCCTCGGGTTCTCACGGCTCAGACCGCAGGCTCTGAGGCCCCGCCCCGCTCTGTCCCTCCCCGCGCGGTGGGAGGGGCCCTGCCGCCCGCGGCCCAATTGGGCTCCAAGCCCCGCCCTCCGCCCCACCCCCGAGCGCTCCGAGGCGCGCGGAGGGGCGGGGCCGGGCCGGCCCGCGCGGCCGAGGGGGCGGCGGCCCCGGCGCGGAGAGGCGGGAGGAAGCAGGCGGGAGGCGGCGGCCGCGGCGCTCAGTCCGGCCGCGCAGCGGGAGGGAGGCGCGAGGCAGGAGTCGGCGGCTGGGCTCCGCAGCGCAGCCCACACGGCGCGGCGCCCCCGGCCCGGCCCCATGCCCGCAGCCCCGCCGGACCGCCCCTGAGCGCGGGCGCCCTGCCGCGCCCCCTCCCGCCGGCACCATTGCCCCGACGGCGCGGCCGGGCGGCCCGGCGCTCCCCAGGCTCCGCGCCGGCCGGAAGACCCTGCTGGCAGCCGCCGCGGGCGTGGTGATGCTGCTGGTGCTGGTGGTGCTGATCCCGGTGCTGGTGAGCTCGGGCGGCCCGGACGGCCACTACGAGATGCTGGGCACCTGCCGCATGGTGTGCGACCCCTACCCCGCGCGGGGCCCCGGCGCTGGCGCGCGGCCCGACGGCGGCGACGCCCTGAGCGAGCAGAGCGGTGCGCCGCCGCCCTCGACGCTGGTGCAGGGCCCCCAGGGGAAGCCGGGACGCCCCGGCAAGCCCGGCCCCCCCGGCCCCCCTGGGGACCAGGGTCCCCCAGGCCCTGTGGGGCCGCCCGGGGAAAAGGGTGAACCCGGCAAGCCAGGGCCCCCCGGGTTGCCGGGCGCGGGAGGCGGCGGCGCCATCAGCACGGCCACTTACACCACGGTGCCGCGGGTGGCCTTCTACGCCGGCCTCAAGAACCCCCACGAGGGCTACGAGGTCCTCAAGTTCGACGACGTGGTCACCAACCTCGGCAACAATTACGACGCGGCCAGCGGCAAGTTTACGTGCAACATTCCCGGCACCTACTTTTTCACCTACCACGTCCTCATGCGCGGCGGCGACGGCACCAGTATGTGGGCGGACCTCTGCAAGAACGGCCAGGTGGGCACAGGGCTGGCCGGGAGGCAGGCAGCCCCGGGGCGGACAGGCATTGGGTCACAATTGGGGGCTGTTCTGGCATGGCGCAGGGGGACGCCCGATGTGGGCATGGGAAGACCCAGCAAGCTCTCCTAACTCCTGGGTTCCGCGCTGGCGCCGACTCCAAGGCAGACGCTGCGGATACTGGCGGCAGGGAAATGCTTAGATTTAGCCCTTTGATTTAAGGGTCCCCGGGCTGCCCCTTGGGGGCTTGATCCTGGGGATGTGGCATCCGGGAACTGGGCTTCCGGTTAGTGCCAGCAGGCAATAGAGAAGGCAAACATGGGCTCTGGAGCAGCAGGGAGGGAAAGCAGCCTTGGCGACCCCGGGCTCAGGGCTGTGCGCGCTGGCAGCGCAGAGAAGGTGGGTGGTGGGAGAGGTTTGGGGCACAAAGGCAGAGAAAGCCCAGCGAGCTGTACATTCTTCATTCTCCGGAAGGGCCCGCTGCGCCAATCTGACACCCTTGGCAAAAGCCGGGACTGCGCACCCTCTCTCTCAGTGGTGCCCGAGCTCCCCAGCGCAAGGGGGCTGCCTGGGGGAAAAGTTTTTCTCCAGAGGCAGGATCAAAAGGCGGTACCCCTCCCTCTTCTCAGTCTTGCAGATCCAACCCCTCCTGATGGCTGGCATGCCAGGGGAATCTCAGCAGGGATCCCAGGGGTAGGAACTGGAAGGCGAGAGCCAGAGCCGAGAGCAGGGAATCTAGTGAGAGAACCAGTCGTTCAGCCACTCTCCTTGGAGCAGCCGGCTGGAGAACTAACCTCTGCCCAATCCAGCTATTTAGAAACAACTTTGCCCCGCTCCTGCGCCCTGCAGCTCCTGCCGTGCCCCGGGCACCTCTCAGCAGTTGACAGGCAGTCTGGATGCCACCGGGGGCGTGTTTAAGCCAAGCATTCTTGTGGAAAAGGGGGTGTTCTCATGGGTCAGAACTTAAATCGAGCTGGTCGGGCCGAAACCCAAGAGCCTGTTGGGACCGTCTTCACTGCAGCACGGCCCTGAGGCTCTGCCTGCCTGAGGGTCTTCATGGTAGAGAGGGGGTGTGGGCAGGCCTTGAGGAGTCAGCAAAAGCCCCCTAGCTGCTTGTCATCCATTGGTCTGCCCCTCTTCTTGTCCCCCTGCCCCTGCTCTCTGGTTCCTGCCTCTCCCTGTCTCTCTCTGCCCTGCATCCTTTGCCTCTTCCTGGGTTCCTGCCCTCCCCTCACCCCACCCCAAGTTTAACCCCCCTTGCTCTAGTTGTGTGTGTGTGTGTGTGTGTGTGTGTGTCCCACTCGGCCCCTCGGGCTTCTGCTTGCCTCTCCTCTTTGTCCTTGGTTCCTGACCTACTGGAAGGCCCCAGAAACCTTCATGGATTCATTCTGCAGACAGCCCCATGGTCCTGCTTATTAATCACCGATAAGGGATGCCGCAATGTCACCTTCATCAATAAAACGTCTTCCTCTCCCCAAGAAAGTTTGGGGCTGGCATCCAGCTGAGCGTTGCGGGGGGGGCTGGAAGTCCAGCCTGCTTGCTGCTTGGTTAGTGAGGGAGTGACCAGTCCATCAGCGGGCACTAGGTCCTGTATGCCCTCAGGAGGTCACAGGCAGAGGAGATCTTAAAGACAGCCGTGTGTGTGTGTGTGTGTGTGTGTGTGTGTGTGTGTGTGTGGTAGTTTGGGGCATTTGCTTCAAGGTGATACTGTCTTCAAACCCTTCTTTTGCCACCAGCAGGGGAGGGCAGGACTTTGGCCAAGGCTGTTCATTGGAAGTGGGGTCACAGGTCAAGAGGGGGAAAAAAGGAGGTGATTTGAACCAGAGGTTCCAAAGACTCCATGTTTTAATACAACTGCTCAGGTCTTTCACCTCCACCCCACAGAAAAGGAAACTCAGGGGAAGCCAGTCCACACCCATCCCTGGAGACTTGCTCCAGATTGCCCGGGAGGCTCAGTCCCACTACTCGTTCCACACATTCAGTTTGAGCTCCTCCTGGGAGCCAGGTCTGAGGCTGGGCACCAGTCCATCTGCTGGCCTCCTGGAACCCCTGACCTGGGCAGGGGAACAGTGGTCATCAGGCAATGACACCTTGGAATGCAGCGGTTCTCAACCTTCCTCATGGCGTGACCCTTTCATACAGTTCCTCATGGGGTGCTGACCCCTGCAGCTGTTAAATGATTTTCATTGCTGCTCCATCGCTGTCATTTTGTTCCTGTGATGCATTGAGTGACTCCTGTGAAAGCGTCATTCGACCCCCAAAGGGGACACGACCCACAGGTTGAGAACTACTGCTCGAAGGAGTGCCGCATAAAAGGTGACCTCGGGGCCCAACAGCAACTCCTGCCCACAGATGTCTTGACGGGAGGGCAGCGGTTCAGTGGAGCTAGACCCTGTACCTGTGGCTGGGGGTGGGCCCAGGATGGTGAGCCTGGATCCCTGGGTCGGGTGGGAAGGCAGGCTGAGGTGGAAGAGGACACTCGGTCCAGTGAGCCGCGGAGACCAGCCTGAGTGAGGGGAATGGAGCAGAGGGGCTGGTGGGGGTCAGGAGACCCTGAACTCTACATTGCCTACCTGCTTTCTGCCTGCAGCGAGGCTCCCGGTGCGTCTACAGAAAGACACCACCCCATCTGGCCCGGGGTCTTCTTAGGGCAAGATTGCTGGGGGTCGTGTCTGGTCTGGTGCGCCCCTCCTCTCCTTGTCTGAAGCCTGCCCTCCTTGCCCACCTTTTCTCTGGGTCACCCCCCCCCCAAGTCCGCTGGCCTTAACCCTGGTCATGAGATCTTGGGGAGCAAGGGGGAAGTATCTGAGGAAGGGGTGCTGGGTTGGAGCAGGGCCCTGGGCCAAGTGAGTTGCTTGAGAGAGATGCGTGAGAGAGGGCAGGGCTTGCTAGAGTGGGCTGGAGGACAGGGTGGAGATGGGCCGGGATCCAGCTGAGGGAATGGAGCCGGTCAGGGAAGGGGCGTGTTACCCAGGCAAGGGGATAAAGCCCCCGCAGAACGGCTCTTTGAGGCAAACAAGAGACAGATAGACCTATAAAGCGCATCGTAACCCCCAGAAGAAGCATGCACCTCAGAGCAGTCCACCACAGGAAACCACAGGGCCGACATTTCTCCAGACACGAGGTTCGAAAGGCAGCCAGGATGGGCAGATGGGAACGGACCCTGGGGTGGGGGTGCAGGGGAGTGGGAAACGTGCTGCTCCACGAAGGCAGGCGTTGCTACAGTCATGAAACCACATGCGTGTAAGCTGTTGAAGGGGAAACTGTTCCCCTGTACACCTTCACCCAAACCACAACTCCTCCCCGACGAAAACTAGCCAGCGGTTGTCGGACAGCAGAGGCGGTAAAGAGGAGGGGTGTCTCGACTGAGTGCTGTGCTGTAAAGTCCGTTGCTCACCGGAGAGAGGAGCACTCACTCACTGACGGGAGGGTGATTTCGACGCATGGCAGCACTATCTAGGGCAGCCGTTCTCAACCCGTGGGTGGCAACCCTTTTAGAGGTCGACTGATCCTTGGACAGGGGTCGTCCGATTCACAACTGTAGCAAAACTACAGCAGCCAAAATAATTTTATACTTGGGTGTCAGTGTAACAGGAGGAGCTGTATTAAAGGGCCTGGGCACAAAGAAGGTTGAGAACCATGGATCTAGGGTTTCAGAGACTAAATCCCCACAGAAGCAGACAGTCTCATTTTCCCCAATAGGGCAGCGCTCCCCAAATATCCTTTTGACCCTTCATGTCCTGGACAGTACCTGGACTAGGGGCCAAACCAATTGTTGATTGGACTCATGAGCCCCAGCCAGGGACTCCAGCTGACCTAGTGGGAGCTGGTACGTGTGCAGAAGCCTCAGCATTCTCTTGGGCCAGGCTGACTGCCCTTGGGGCCATGCCTGTACACCCAGCACTGAGCTGCAGGATCTTCCAGGTCCCCGGTGTTCCCCCCATTCTGGACTCCAGACTGGACTATGGCCTCAGTTTCCCCTGGCAACCCTGCAGGAAGTGACTCTAGGGTGCCCCCTCATGACAAATGCCAGACTTGCTTTCCTGCTTCCATGGCAACCTCGGTTGCTCAAACATCCCCTCAGCCCGACCAAAAGCCGCATGCTTCCACTACTTCCAGTTTTGAGCCGAGAATCAGGACCCCTGGGTTTCCTTCCGGGATCCCCCACTGCGTAAGAACGGGAGGGCATACATTCTCCCCGCTTCTGTAGATAATGAGGATAATTACAGCAACAATCATGGTGATGAATAAATAATAAACATAAGCAAAACAACTCTGATGCCTGTCACATCACTGGGAAATTCCTGATGACAAATGACTGTATTCTAATGGAGTTGGCTATTAGAGAGCACACTGTTTTAATGAGTTAAGGCTAAATTAATCTGGGTAATAAAAATAATTGCTATTAGTAGTAATTTATTAGCAGAGATAATGGAATGCATGTGTAATAATAAATACTACCACGATTAGGGCCGAGGGAACAATACCAAAATGGGCTGCTTGCCTGAAGTTCACTTCCAGCAGCTCAAAGCTCCACCAGGTTCTTCTTTTGTTTTTTCGTTTATTTTCCTTCATCATCACAGGCTTTCCCCAAAGTGGCGGTGGTGAGGCAGGATGTCCTCTTCCATTTGCCAGAGAGAGAACCTGAGCTCATTAATACACAGGCTCTTCCCCTCACATTATGCACCCCACCCGGCTCAGTCTTCCCTGCACAGTGACCAAACAGATCCTTCCCAGGCTGGGGAGGAAGAGGTTGAAGGAAGAGTCAGGGACCAGACAGGTTTGGCCTTTAAATGACAGGCTGCATGCAAATATGGTGGGGTTTCTTCCCAGTAGCCTTTCTGCTGGCTCAGCAGGACTGGCTTCTGCCACACAGGAGGGCTGGGCCCCTCCCTTCACGGGGCCTAGTCTAGCCCTGGGGGAGGGGGGCGTTGTCCTCAGGAGAGGGGCCTTTGAGGCAAGCGCAAAAAGGAACCGGTTCAATGCTTGCTTTCTCCACAAGAAACCCCAGCGATGACACCTCCCTTCCACTCTCCCCGCATCATCCCCTAGGGCCGTCCCAGATCCTAAGACTCCCCACCTTGGCTGAGCAAGCGGGGTCATCCGTGAGAGAGGACTGCTGGGAGGGAATTCACCCAGCAGCAATGCACACCCTGACTCCGTTTCTGGGGATGAGAGCCAGGACTCCCAAAGGGATGGCAGGCATCCTGCCCAAATGCGAGCGATCCCGTCCTCACTGTTCCCACACCCCCCCTCCCCTCCAGGACCAGGACCAGCCAGAGTGTCTCAGGAGACCACAGAGGGTTTTCCTGCATTCCCTTCCGCTCACCCATTCCTTTGCCCCACCCTGGGTGAGACAGGAGGAGCTGGGACCCACTGTGGATGAGCGTGGGGTAATGGTCGAGAGTGGAGCTACAGGGGGAAGGAGCCCTGGATGACACACGTGGGTGCTCATTGAGAGTTACTGCTTCGAACCCACCAGCCGACCCTTCGGTGGGAGAGAGCTGTGACCGTCTGCTTTCATAAAAAGACTCCGTGGGACTCTGCCCTGCAGGGCGACTGTGAGGCAGAAGCTACCAGGCAGCAAGGGGTTGTGTCCTTTTGTGTTGGGGTCTGTGTTTTGGCTCCTGGGGGGTCAGTCTCCAGGCCTCCTCTGAAGCTGGGGAGTGGAAGGAAGAATGATGGGACCCACACTCACTGCTCTGGAGGGCTGGGAGAAACTCTGCAAAGGGGGATGGCTCACTCTGTGGTATTGCTCAACCCCTCCCCCCCCACTTAGAGGCCACCCTCAGTCCTTGTGCCCATCCATTGGCAGAGGGGGCCAGTGGGGAGCAGAAGAAAAACTGCTGACCAAGGACCTGGTTGCCATTCCCTGGGGGAGGGCGTCTAAGAATCCCTCTCTGCCTGGAGGGCAGGTCCTGCCTGGTTAGGACTTCCTAGAGGCCAGAGGGCAAGGCTTATAGGACTTGAAGAAGATTCCAGGTGGGCTTCAAATCCAGGACCCCCCCCTTCAGCCCCACCCCCACCAGGATGATTGGCAAGGGTTGGGGGATGGGTGGAGGAAGGTGAATGGGGTGGTCAGATTTTTTTTTCTTTTGGTGGCATCACTGCCCTGGTGGGAGTAGGAAGCCCAGCCTTGCTCCTGGAGAGCTGTTGCTGGATTTGAACTGTCAACCCTTTGGGCTGCAGTCCCGCACGCAACCACTAGGCCACCAGGGCTCAGCCAGGGTGGTCAGATCTTAAGGGCCTCTGATGCATCGCCGGTCACCTCACCTCTGATGGGCCCCTCGCCTACCTGGCTTTCTCCCTGTTCTCCCGTACCTCACTCCTGCCCCCACACTCCCGCAGGTGCGGGCCAGCGCCATCGCCCAGGACGCGGACCAGAACTACGACTATGCCAGCAACAGCGTCATCCTGCACCTGGACGCGGGCGACGAGGTCTTCATCAAGCTGGACGGAGGCAAAGCGCACGGCGGTAACAGCAACAAATACAGCACGTTCTCCGGCTTCATCATCTACTCCGACTGAGCCCCCCACCGCCCCCTTGGGCGGCCAGAGGACGACCCCTCCCCCGACACGCTTGCTGGCGGGCCATCCCCAGCGCTCACACCCTGGCCCATGTCACCACCGCCCTCCTTGAGGCAGAGCCTGGCCTGGCGCACCCCACCTGGTCCCCGGGGTGGCGTTGCCCCCCTCCCGCCTGTGTTGTACATTGTACGATGGGACGATCACTGGCCGCCTCTGTCCCACCAACTGTCCTCATTGGGGGGCGATGTCACGGCAGGTTCTTCCGACGCTCAGATGAGCTGCCCTCCTTACTCAGGGGTAGATCGCCTGGGGAGAGGTGGTTTGGGGGCTGGAGAGCTTGCCAGTACCCCATAAAGCCCCTTTCCAACTCCGTTGTGCCCCGTCTGACCAAAGCTACAATAAAAACATTTCCACCCTGCTGGGTCTGTGCCCTGGGAGCGCTGTCGGAGAGGGCATTGGGGCTGGAGGCAGGGGCAGGATGAAGAGTCCACCCTTGTCCTGGGAAAGGGTGGCTTTGCAAGCAAGGAGAACAGAGAAGCAGGCCTCTGTTTGGGCCTAAGAGAAGGCCACTGTGGGCTGCGCTTGGTAATCAAAACAGGCCAGGATCAAAACCCGAGGCTAGTGGACCCTCTTGCCCTGTTCTGCTGACCCCTGATGCTCTCCATCCCCAGTGGCCCCACATTGCCCCTCCCACCCTATTCCATGACCTTGTGAACCAAGTTCGTGATGCCTTCGCTCAGAGACCAAGAGACAGGCAGCTGGAAGGAAGGCCCAGATCACTAAAGCCCCCACCAGGTGAGACCCAGACAGACCATGGATATCTCTCCTCAGGCACTGTGCCCAGGCTTGACTGACTCCCCAGCCCACCTGCTGCAGACACGTTACTGGGAATAGAAGGAAGGGAGTCTATTGGTCTCCCCTGTCTGCCCCCAGACCTTCACGGCTATGGATGCAACAGTACCCACAGAACAGGCCAGGTTTGGGCTAGAAAAGGGAGCAGAACCCAGGAAGGAGGAGGTGCCTGGACGGGGCAGGGAGTTAGACTCACTGAGCCCAGTTCTCTTCAGGATGCACCCTTGTCCCGAGAAGAAAAGCCCTCCTCCATTCAGAAGGCAGGAGGAGACTGCAGGGCGGCGAAAGGAGCCTCCAGGGGGAGATGACTTACCTGAGAAGGGGTGCCCAGACCAGGGGGCGTCGATCATCGAAAAGCCCAGCTGAGCCCCAGATGTCAAAGGATGTCTGTTGCTTTTGAAAAGGGATCAATAGCAGTGTGTATTCAGTTTGTTCAGACGAACGTTAAAGCGCATTTGCAATCTCTGAACTCTTTCTGACAGCAAGAGGCTACACCTTCAGATTGAAGACTATGTCGGGGGGCGGGGGGAGATAATTCACTGGCTGACTGAAATGGAGAAGGAGCATGAAGCGTGGCATGCAGAGGCTGGCTGAGACCCGTTCTCAACATAGTGAACATTGGTGCTCAGAAACTCCAACTGTCCCATTGCTCAGATGGAGCACTGAGGCCCAGAATGGAGTTCTGATTTGCCCAAGATCTCATAGCATCCCTCCTCCCTCCGGACCTGAGGTTCTCAACCTGTGGGTCGCGACCCCTTCGGAGGGGTCGGACGGCCTTTTCACAGGGACCACCTGATCCATCACAGTAGCCAAATGACAGTGATGATGTAACCTTGAAAATCGTTTCATGGCCGGGGGGGGGTCACCACCCCATGAGGAACTGTCTGAAAGGGTCGTGGCCTGAGGCAGGTCAGAGCTGCTTCAGGGGGACGTGGGTCCTGTGTTTCCTGTCCTGACAAAGCGCCACAGTCTGGGAAGCTTCAGAAACTCCGACCCCAACTCACAAAATCAGAGAATGCAATCGTTCCATCCCATCAGGAATTGTCCAGCCATCGCCACAATCCGTTTTAGAACCTTCTCTTCATTCTTGTACACTCTGTGCTACTAGTCCTTCCTTTCCCTCCCCCCACCTGCCCTCCCCCCCTACCTCCACCCCCAGGAGCCATGAATCTAGTTACTGACTCTAGAGCTCACCTCTGCTGGGTTTCCTACACGGGGAAATGCATTGAAAAAGCACACACCAGCTAACAACAATATAACACAGTAAAATAGATTTTTTAAAAGCCTCCGTAGAAAAGAAAGCAGAAAACACTTGAAACTAGAACAGATGTAAGTGGATCATGAAGGCGATCACATGAAGAGGTGCTAAGCTTTAACCTGAGTGCATCTGCAACCATCCGCTCTCCAGCGCGTGCTGCAGGATGGCAAGGCTCTGCGTGTCCCTGGCTCCGGGCTCGGGCTTCACCAGGGCCTTAATCTGCATGTGTTTCCCTTTCCTTTTCTTTCTTTTTTTTTTTTTTGGGGGGGGTGGTGCATCACTGCCCTCAGGTGGTGGAAGTAGGAGGCCCAGCCTTTGCTCCTGTGGAGCTGGAATTGAACCTCCGTCCCAGTGGGCCGCAGTCCCACGCACCAACCACTGCGCCACCGGGGCTCAGCCGAGGTGTTCACAATTTAAGCTCTGCCACCCTTCCCTCCTTTAGGTTTTGGATTATATTATTTACAATCCTTGGGTCACACAGACTGGTGGACTTCTCCCATGTGGACTCAGGTGATGCCCAGAAACATGTTCCTGGAGTAGAAAGTCTTTTTTTCCCACAGAGCTGCTGTTGGTTTCAAAACTGTCAATCTTGCGGTCAGCAGCCCAACGGGGAAGCACGACGCCATCAGGGCTCCTTCTGGGAGCATTAAATCCACGGAATGTATTGTCACTACTTGGGAGGCAACAGCAAATCCCACCCCCGCCCCGCCCCCCTGGCCTTTTCCTCGCTTCTGAAGGCTCAGTCATTGGTACTCCCTGTTGCTCTGTTTCACCCATCCCCACCTCTGTCTTCCCACGACTGTCCCTCCTGGATGTCTCTTCTCCCGTTTCATAAGGGAGCTCATCACATTGGATGAGGATCAGTCCAACGTGGTCTCAATTTGATTTAACTGATCACATCTTGAAAGACCCTATTTCCAAGCCCTGGTGGCGCAGTGGTTGTGTGCGGGACTGAGGCCCACAGGGTTGGCGGTTCAAATCCAGCAGCAGCTCCCCAGGAGCAAGGCTGGGCCTCCTACTCCCACCAGGGCAGTGATGCGGGGTCGGGGGGGGCGGGGGAAAGACCCTATTTCCAAAGTCGACTTCTCAGGAATCAGGATTAGGATGTCAAGCTCTCTTTGTCGGAGACACACATTAGCCAGTGTTGGGGCCCAAGGCCCAGCGTAGACCCAAAGTGGTGATGGACAACCGGAGTGGAAAGCAGCCCAGTTCTCTCAGCTTCCAGAGTGGAATATGTCCATTTCTGCATCTCTGAGAGTGACCTCAGCGTTCCAAAGGCCTGGCACGCATCGAAGCAAGAAGCCAAGCTTTGTGTGTGTGTTGATGATGATGATCTTGGGGTGTCCAGTTCTCCCAGGTTAGTGGTGCCAATGAAAGGATCAAGCTTTGCACTCAGTCTGATTGCCCTGGGTCCAGGACCTCACCGCTGCACCTCAGTTTTCTCATCCAGATGAGATACGTTAACGAGACTGATTTCCCTTGACTGGAACTTGCAGGGATGCCGTGGCCGTGCCATGGTCCCTGGGGCCTAGGGGGAGGCCAAACGATTGGTAGTTCGAACTGAGCCCCCAGTCCCGCGGAGTAAAGCCCTGGCAGTCCGTTTTCATCATGATTCTAACCGAGGAAACCCTGTGGGGGCAGTTCTGTTCTGTCACACGGTGGCTACAAGTTAACGTCTATACGAGTGCTTCCTATGTCTGGCGTTCATTTTTTTTTTTCTTAGTATTCTGGTGGATCTGGAAGGTTTTTTTTTTTGTGGTTGGGGGGTGGGTGCATCACTGCCCTCAGGTGGTGGGAGTAGGAGGCCCAGCCTTTGCTCCGTGGAGCTGTAATCAGACCTCTATCCCAGTGGGCCGCAGTCCCGCGCACAACCACTACGCCACGCCACCGGGGCTCAGCCCCTGGCGTTCATTGTTGAGAAGTCATTTTCAAGTTTGCAAAGGGCCGACAGGTGCGTCATCCCTCACATCAACCAGCAACCCTGGGCCGTTGCATGGGCCCGTGTTAAGCTTCCTCTAACCAACCAACAAGCTGCCATTGATGCAGCCCCATGTCAGTCAGAGGAGAGCGTGTCTCCTAGGGTTTCCAGTGGCTGGTTTTTCAGAAGCAGAGTCTAAGGCCCTCTTGCAAGGTACCGGGCCAGGGCAGGGCGCCTAGGCATGCCAACCTTCGCACCACGCAGGTTCCCTTCTTCTTCAAAACCCGTTGTCCCCGAGTCGATTCCAACTCACAGGGACCCTATGAGACAGGGTAGCAGCACCCCTGTGAGGCCCTCCCGAGACTCAAGTCTTTACAGGAGGGCCCAGCACCCCCCCACCCCTTTGGGGACGTGACATGGCTGACTTAATATGGCACCGTTGCTAAACTCTGTAGTTAACATTCAAACCCAAGAAGCCCTTCTCTTTGATGGTAACGTCCTGAGCTTTCTTGGGCTGCTTCTGCCTCCCTTGCCTCCAGTAACTGGGGCCATGACAGTCACAGGCTGTCATAATACTGTCATCATAACAGCTAATATTTAGAAAGCAGCCACTCTGAGTCAGAAACCGTGTAAGACCTTTATAAATAGATCTCTGGGGAGTGCGTGCGGCAGGAAATGTTCTCGTGCCCTCTGATCCGGAGGCTGTTACTCTGTTCATTTTAGATGAGGAGACCGAGACGCGGACACGTTGGCGGATGTGCCGAGACCATCGAGGGAGGAAGAGACAACGGCGCCGAACCCCGTTACCCCATTGCTCCTAAAGACGGGGGATCTCAGAGCAGATGTAGGCAGGTCATTTGGGGGCATCTCAGCCCCCCTCGCTGACGGAGCCAGGCATCTGCCCAGGGCTGCAGCCATGGGGTGAGCTGCTTGGGGACTCCCAGGGCTCTACATTGAGGGAAGGTTCCATTTGGCCTCCCCTCCCCAGGCTGGCTCAGCTGGGGAGACAGGAAGGAGGGGTGGCCTCCCTCCCGGCCGGGCCCCATGTATGGGCCCCTTGTCACGGCTGGCAGGCATGAATGACTTCCTTTATCATCTTTTCTATCCCCCCCCACTGCCCCCCCGTCCATTGCCAGCTGTGGCCATTTAATAAAATTAGCTTAATGCTTGTTCCTTCCCTGTGGGGTCTGAAGATTGAAATCTGCGGGTCCCCACAAACCCAATAAAACCCCTGGCAGGTCTGGCTGGAACGAGAGTCTAGTGGGAAGAGCGATTGGATGAGAAGGCTCTGCTCCCCCGAGCACCCACGGGCTCCGGTGACTTTCCATGGCCCCCCGGGACCGGAATCACCCCGCCACCACACCTGGGTGCTCCTCTAGCCCTCCCCAGAGACCAGGGCCTGGTCCAGGACCTAGCTCAGAGGCAACGGAGAAAGCACGCTCATGGGTTCTGTCGTGAGGGTCTGCTTCATCGGCCGACTGGCTGGCATGCCTTTTTTTTTTCCTGATGACCTGAGCATCTCCATCCTGCTTTGCGACACGGGACACAAATCTCCATTTCGCAGACGAAGAGCGACGAGCTCAGAGTCTGCAGAAGATGCCCGGCTTGCCTGTGGTTATGCAGCAAGCTTGCACCGCAGCTGGGCCTGGGCCGGAGCCCTTGCAGGGTACCAGGAGTAGCCGGCAGGGCCAGCTGCCAGCTGCCAGTCACTCAGCAGCAACCCAGCTGCAGGGGAGCTCACTGGAGGAGTGTCTCCTCGGGGTGTCATCGGC
>PVJH01027066.1:0-29177 GCA_004026705.1 Nesogale talazaci | reverse complement strand
TTCTTTTTGTGCCCCTGCCTTCACTTCTGGGAACTTACTGAGGACTGAGCTGGCTGGGCCTGTTTATTAGCACACAGCATGGAATTCACTACACGCAGGCCCATGAGCTGGTGGACCGGCAGAAAGAGCTCATTGCAAGCGGGAACTCCAATTGGTGGCAGGCAGAGGAAAGGATACCAGGTCTGACTAGCAAGGTTTGCCGAAGGAATGGAATCTGCAGAGTGCCCGCACACTGAGTGGGACGCAGGTACGATGGTCTCTCCTAACTTCACTCGGTGAGGTTCTGTTCTTAGCCAGGGACCACACAGTCCACACCTGAGACCGTCGGGGTTTGAACCCCATCTGTCTGCTTTCTTCTCCTTCTCAGAATCCTCATCTCTCACCCTCTCAGACCTCAACTCTTCTGTGGAAACGGACTGGCTTTGCTTATTCCCAAGCCTCTGTCTCTTCATCCCTGGTGTCCTGCTTTCTCTTTTGGTTTTAGAGAGGGGCTGTTTTTTCCTGTCCTGGCGGTGTGATTGGGTAAGTTTTGGAGGGCTACTGGCAAGGTGGTTAGTCCAAATCCACCATGCTCCTGGGAGAAAGACGAGGCTGCCTGCGCCCACGAGGATTCACAGGCTCAGAAGCCTTAAGAGGCATGTGTGAGAGTGGGAACCGCCTCAGTGACCTTGGGTTTGCGGCTGGAGCACCTTACGGACCTCGCCACTTACTTCTCAGGGGCTCGAACAACCTGGAGGGCTCCCTCCCCGAGCCCCAGGGCCTGGCTTAACTCCGGCAGCACGGAGAGCAGTGTCAGGACTCCTGGTTTCCCTGGGAGAGAAGACGTACAGGTTCCTCGCAGACCACTCACACGCCCCCCTCCACTCCCAGGGCGGGCCCTTCTCCGGCCCTCTGTTCCTACCTGTCACTGGCAGGCCCGGAGGCTTGTTGACCACCACGAGAGGTCCTGAAACACATGATATCGCAGGAGCATCAGCAGCGGAAGTGCCAGCCAATCTCTGCACAACCCAAAGCTCCCAAAGCACCTTGCGACTGAGGCCAGCACAGGAGCTCGGTGACAACTCTCAGTGGGGAGAGACTGACTCGCATCCTAAATGGAATAGGTGGTTTGTTTTCTCTTGTCCTTCCAGTTGATCGTTGACTTTGGGGCCACCTCGGGGACTGGGCACTTGCCATTTCCCCCTTTTCACTTCTGGCTCCCACTGTCACCACCACAGAGACTTGTATGCCCCACTCCCACGAGCCCCTCAGCATCACGATGATACCCAGTTTGGGGTTGTTCCTAGCTCTTAACACTGTTGAGTGACTGGTTCATCTGTTCTCTGGTTCATCTACTTCTCCTGCTGGCACGCTAACTTCATGAAAGCAGAAACCGAATTTATCTTGTTTGGCAATACAGAGCCCAAGGCAAGGTCACGGCCGGTGCTCAGTAAATAATACGTAGTTAAGACAATGAATATATCTCTATGGAGGAGCTGAAGTTCAGAGTGGTCAAATGGTTTTCCTGAAGCCTGGGGTGAGCAGGTACAGGGCCTAGATATTAGATATGCCAGACACCATATCAGTGTTTTGTTCATCAATATATTGAGAGCAATTTGTTACTATTGAAATTCCCACAGTAGAGTCCTGCTATGTGGGAGGCTTTCATTATTTCTACACATACGTCCTACGATATGAAGATTCAGAGAGATTATGTTGCGTACCCTGCTCGTGGGGGGCAAAATCAGATGTGAATGCGGGGCTTCTCTGATTTCAGACCCCAGGGGCTTTCCTGGGGAATACAGCCAGTCTCTCAGAAGGGTTGGAGCGCCGGCTACCCCCGGGGTCTTGGTACAAGTCTTCAGCCCTCACCTTTCTGATCCACCACACCTGCCCTCAGCACATCAACCAACTCCTTGGCACTGAGGTCCTCCAGTTGCAGCAGCCCCGGAAATGGCTGGTCCTGCGGGCATGGCGACCGGCTATCGGAGTGCCGAGGTTGCGGCTGATTCCTGGAAAGGAGAAGCGGGGGATGTTTCTTGGCGCCACATCCTTGATCTCTCCACCCAAACCACGCCCTCTGGTCCACTGCGATTCCTTGGCAAGCCTATATGGGGTTGCTGAGCTGTAACTTTGTCCTGGAGCGGCCGGTGGATTTGAACCGGTGACCTAGGCCTCCACCACGATGGCAGCAAGGCTCCCTTACTGTCACACAGCTCCCTACAAACCCCGCCGCCTGCTCGAGCTGCCGGCCCGGGGCGGGCCCACTGGCCCCTTTCAGAGCCCAGATCCCCGGGCTCCGAGAGGCTGGTGACTCGCTGAGCAGAGCAGGGGCGCGGGCGCCTAAGCGAGCCGGCATGGTGGCTCATCCACGGGGATGGAACCACAGACGGCGGCGCGCCCGGCCCTCGCCTCCCTCCCACACACGGGGAGAGCGTAATCACCGCGCCTTGGCGCCGAAGCCTGCGGCCGGGGCGACCGCGCAGAGCCCGGGGCCCGGCCGCCAGCCCGCCGCGCCCCGAACCCAAGCGCCGCCACAGCCGCCGCCCATCGCCGGTGCGGAAGACAGCGCGCACGCGCGCCCAGAAGCCCCGCCCACGCGCCCGAGGCAGGTTGATTGGCCAGCTTGGACGTCCATCGGAAAGGCGGCGCCAAACAATGGAGAGGGAAGGCGGAGCTTGGAGTCCGCCCGGAAAGGGAATGTATACATTTGAACTTGGGTGCTTCTGGGGAAACTGACACACGGGCTGAGGCGGGACGGAAGATCCAGGTTTTCGGGTCGGCATTATTCCAGTCTTGAGGAGACGTCTGACCTCCTAAAAACGCCTTTGTGCATAATTTCGTCAGACGACGATGACGTAGCAAAAAAAAAAAAATGCAGTCCCTTTGTGCCAGTAAACCAGCTTCTGGAACACCGCCTGTTGCAAAATCTAAAAGGAGCAAAAGGCCAACGGCAGAAAGAGATGAACTTCAACATTATTTGGGCAACGCCAAAGCATTCAAAATCTAACGACAATTTACCAATGCATAATAACAAATTAATTATATCTCCTTGTTAAATGCATTTATTTAATAAAAGCACTCATTCAACTGGTGGTGCCCTGGTTAGGCGCTGGGCAGAACCCTCCCAGCCCCTCCGCAGGAACAAGCCCTGGCGATCTTGCGAGAAAGCCTGATGGGGCAATTCCACCCTCTCCCATCAGGTTCCTGGGCATTGGCATCCTCTGTAGGGCAGGGAATTCAGGACAGATGAACCCTTTGGGACCACGGCTGAGAGTGCGATGCCGTACCGGAGGGCGGTAGGGAAGGTGGGGGAGAAAGGGGGAACCCATCACAAGTATCTACATATAACCCCTTCTCTGGGGGACAGACAACAGAAAAGTGGGTGAAGAGAGACACCGGACAGTGTAAGACATGACAAAATAGTAATAATTTATAAATTTATTAAAGGCTCATGGGGGTGGGGGATGGAATGAGAAGCTGATACCAAGGTCTCAAGTAGAAAGCAAATGTTTTGAGAATGATGATGCCAACAAATGTGCTTGATACAATAGGTGTATATAAGGATCGTGAGAAGAGTTTTATAAGTCCACAATAAAATGATTTAAAAAAAAGAAGTGATAAGTAAATTAATTAATTAATTAAAAATCAAAAAAAGGGGGCTGAGCCCCGGTGGCGTAGTGGTTGTGCGCGGGACTGCGGCCCACTGGGATGGAGGTTCAATTCCAGCAGTGGGGCTGGGCCTCTTACTCCCACCACCGGAGAGCAGTGATGCCCCCCAAAAATAAAAAAAAAATTTTTAAATTAAAAAAGGGGCGTTTCCAAAAAAAAAACTCCAAACCAGACCTTACTGCCTAGTGACCCCCTGTGGGTTTTCTGCCCTTTACTGCTGGTGTGAGTAGGAAGTCCAGTCTTTCTCCCACATAGGTGCCACTGGCAATTTTGAACTGTCAACCATGCCAACTGCACCTTAGTGTGCATAACCACTACACTACCACTGTTCCTTCCAGAGCCGTGGTTCTCAACCTTCCTAATGCCACGGCACTTTAATAAAGTCCCACATCTTGTGGTGACCACACAACCATAAAATTATTTTTGTTGGGCTGAGCCCCGGTGGCGTAAGTGGTTGAGTGCGTAACTGCGGCCCGTGGACTTGGTGGTTCAAATCAGCAGTGGCTGGGTAGCGCCCCCAACCACTAGAGACAGTGATGCCCACAAAAACAAACAAACAAACAAACAAAAATTATTTCTGTTGCCCCTTCAGAACTCATCTTGCTACTGTAATGAATCGGGCAACGCCTGTGAAAGGGTCATTTGACCCCCAAAGGGGTTGCGACCCACAGGTTGAGAACCACTGTCCCTGAGCCACAAACAGCATCTTTCATGCTACGCTGGACACACAGTTGCACAAGCCTGGCTCTGGAAAAGCAACAACAAAGTGCACACCGAGTTCAGTCCTAACATTATGCTCCAAGGAATTGACTGACTTATGGCGACCCCGCCCCCCTGAGAGCAGAACTGCCTGCCCCAGGGGCCTTTCTTGGCTGTAATCGCCAAAGCAGCAGAGAACCAAGCTAATCATTAAAGATGCATGTAAGCTACATACAGCCTGTGCTTGTTCAGTAAGAGCACTGTCTTTTTTTTTTTTTTGAGAAATCACTTTTATTGGGGGTTCTTACAACTCTTATACCAATCCATACATCAATTGCACCCAGCGCGTTTGTACATATGTTGCCATCATCATTTTCTTTTCTTTTTTTTTATTTTTAGGCATCACTGCCCTCAGGTGGTGGGAGTAGGAGGCCCAACCTTTGCTCCTGGGAGCTGGAATTGAACCTCCATCCCAGTGGGCCGCAGTCCCGCGCACAACCACTACGTCACTGGGGCTCAGCCCACCATCATCATTTTCAAAGCATTCTCTTTCTACTTGAGGTCTTGGTATCAGCTCCTTCCCCCCCCCCACCCCATCCTCCCCTCCCCTCCCAACCTGGTGAACCCTTGCTAAAATATAAATTATTATTGTTTTCATATCTTTTTTTTTTTTTTTGGTCATCACTGCCTCTGGTGGTTGTGGGAGCTACCCAGTGCTGCTCCTGAGAGCTGCCGCTGGATTTGAACCACCAAGCCTGCGGGCCGCAGTCCCACACTCAACCACTTACACCACCAGGGCTCAGCCCTGTTTTCATATCTTCTACCGTTCACTGACTCCCTTCACTCATGTTCCTGCTGTTCATCCCCCTGCAGGAGTTGGGGGTGGGGATGTTATATGCCGATCATTGTTTGTATTAACAGAGACCGTAAAGACCTAACTCCATCAGCAGAAGAGCACTTACATGCTCTAAAACTGATTGTGGTGATGATTGCCCTTGGTGTGATTGAACTATTGAATTGTATTACATCTATTATATGCTAATACAACTATTGAGCAGAAAAAAAAGAGCATTTACATCGACTGGAGGGCATCGAAACTCGTGAAAGCCAGACCTGAACAAAGCAGCGCCTCTCAGAAAAAGAAAATTCAATTATTTTCCGCATCAACAAGAGAGGGGAAATTGTAGGACTACAGGGACCAACAAAGCGGGAAAGATGCAAGACCCGTGAATGTAAGACAATCTCATTTGAGTTCCGCGAGCATGTCTATGGGTATGTCTACATGTGCGGATGTGACTCTGTCTTTAGAACATGCTAAATCAAAAGGGCAGTAGGAAAAGATACGTGCATCTCTGCGACAGACACACACACACACGCACACTCCTGTGTTTCTGGAAGGGCACACAACAGAGACAGGGAGATTGTTGCAGGAGAAAGGCCTGAGGCAGGGAGATGGATTAGCAGGATTCGCACCCTTTCGGTCTGGTGAAGGCTTTGACCTTGTGGGTGTATTGGGGTTCCGGGGAGAGGGACCGACGCGATGGTGCTGGCAGGTGCTGCATTCCAGCAGGAGACGCCGCCCTGTGCTGTGTCCTCCTCACCTTCTCTCTGGGTACGAGCGCCCATTGTTGCAGCCACTGTGCCGATCCGTGGCACGGAGGGTCATCCTCTTTTAAACTGGGTAAAGGTGTTACATTCAACAATTTCTTAAAAAATCACTTCTTGGGTAGCTCGTGCAACTCTTAGCACAGGGCATGCATACCTCCTTTGTGTCGGTCACATCTGTACATTTGTGGCCGTCCTCCTCAGAACATCTGCCTTCCGCTTGTGCACTTGGTATCAGCTCCTCATTTTTCCCTCCCCCTCATGAAACCTGGAGAATTTATAAATTATTATCATTTTGTCATGTCTTACTCTGTCCAACATCTCCCTTCACGCACTTTTCGATTATCCACCCCCCAGGGAAGAGGTATATATAGATCCTTGTAATTGGTTCCCCTTTTCTACCTCACCCTCTCTCCACCCACCTGGTATCGTCACTTCCATCCCTGGTCCTGAAGGGGCCATCTGTCCTGGATTCCCAGAGTTACAGCTCCTGTCTGTACAGTGTACCTCCTGTGATCTAGCTGGATTTGTCAGGTAGAATTGGATAGTGGGCAGTGGGGGAAAGGAGCATTGAAGAACTGGAGGAAAGTTGTATGCTCAATCGGCACTACACTGCACCCTGACTGGTCCATCTCCTCCCCCACGGCCCTTTTATAGAAGGATGTCCAGTTGCCTACAGATGAGCTTTGGGTCCTCACCATACACACCCCCATTCACAAGGATATGATTTTTCATTCTTTGATGCCTGATACCTGATCCCATGGACATCTTGTGATCACAAAGGCTAGTGTGCTTCTTCTAGGTGGGCTTTGTTGCTTCTCAGCTAGATGGTCCCTTATTTATCTTCAAGCCTTTAAGACCCCAGATGCTATATCTTTTGATAGCCAGACACCTCAGCTTTCTTTACCACATTTGCTTCTGCTTTGTCTTCAGCGATCATGTCAGGAAGGTGAGCATCATGGAATTCCAGTTTATTTTTTTTGTTTTTTGGGGGGCATCACTGCCCTCTGGTGGAAGTAGGAGGCCCAGTCTTTGCTCCTGGAGAGCTGCTGCTGGATTTGAACTGCCAACCCAGTGGACCGCAGTCCCGCACTCAACCACTATGCCACCGGGGCGCAGCCCCAAGAATTCCAGTTTCATAGTACAAAGTGTTCTTGCATTGAGGGAGTACTTGAGTAGAGGCCCAATGTCCATATGCTATCTCAATACTAAACCTATAAATATATGAACATAGATTTATTTCCCCATCATATGTAAATATGTTTACATATGTACACGACTATATATAGATCTCTATAAATGCCCTTTGCCTCCTAGTTCTTTCCTCTATTTCCTTTTTTTTTTTTTTTTGGGGCATCACTGCTCTCCGGTGGTGGGAGCAGGAGGCCCAGCCCCTCTGCTGGAATCGAACCTCCGTCCCAGTGGGCCGCAGTCCCGCGCACAACCACTACGCCACCGGGGCTCAGCCTTCTATTTCCTTTTACTTTCCTTTTGTCCCACTGTCATGCTCAGCCTTCATTTGGGTTTCAGTAATTCCTCTTAGTTACATTGTCTCGATCAAGCCCACCAGGCCTCCTACACTCTCCTCGCCATCAATTTGGGATCACTTGTTCCCTTGTCCCTGAGTTCGTGAATAACACTTCCTTTTCCCCCACCTCCCCCTCCCCCATGTCCCCTAGAACCAGTTCCATTGTTTTCTCCTCCAGATTGTTTATCCTGCATATCTTAGCTAGATAGATCTGTAGAGATAATAACATACACAAAAACAAGACAAAGCAAAGCAAAGCAACAAAAGAAAACAAAACAACAACAAAAAAACCAATGACAAAAAGTTTTTTTCCTACCTCCCTTTCTTACCAATGTGTTTTGTGTGTGTGTGTGTGTTTCGCTCTTGACTTCCTCCCACCGGTATGCCTTGCTGTCTTGGGGGCTGTATTCTCTTTATTGTCTCTGAGTGAGGCTGTTCTATGGGGTCTCTTATTTGTGCTTGATGAGTGTTGCATAAATTTTAAATTTTAAATCATAAATTTTTTTGCATCACTGCCTTTGTGGGAGTAGGAAGCCCCGCCTTGCTCCTGGAGAGCTATGCCACTATGCCACTGGGGCTCAGCCGATGAGTGCTGTTCTTCTGCACATACTGGGTCTGCAAAGATCTTTCATAGGGCTGGGTTTCTTCTAGTGTATTCTTTGAGTTTTTCCTTATCTGAGAAGACTCATCTTCATCTAGCTTGACAGAGAATTTGGCTGGGGAGTGAGTTATTTTCCTTTCTGTTTTGGAAGGTGTTACTCCAAGCTCTACTCATTTTCATAATGTCTGCTGATAGAGCTGAGCATATTCTTATTTGGGAACCGGTACATGTGATTGATTGTTTTTCCCTAGCTGCCCTCATGATTTTCTCCTTTTCTCAAAGTTGGATAGTTTAACTATTATGTGCCTTAGTGACTTCTTGGAATTCAGTCTAACTGGCTATCTTTCAGCTTCCTCAATAGTTCCCTGGTTTTCACTTATTAAGCTGGGGATGTTTTCCTCCAAGAATTCTCTGACTAAAAAAAAAAAAAGAATTCTCTGACTATTGTTGCAGATGACTTCTTTGTTGTGTCTTCCTCCCATAATCCATTTATTCTGATGTTGTTTCTCTTCATAGCATCAGACATAGCTCTTAGTCTTTCTTCAGCTTCTCTGATCTTACTAGATTTTTGTTTACATTTGTTAAAGTCTTGACTGTCCTCTAGGTCACTGGTGTGGTTCTCTGCCTCCTCCAGTGGATTGACACAGTCTGTGTGTCTGCTACGGGTTTTTGTTATCTGGTCCCTAAGCTCTTGCATTTCCCTGTGGTGTATGGACTTTATCTCCGCTATCATTACATGTTTTCTCTGTATTTTTCCCTCATATCCTGTATGACTCCAAGCAGCATTCTGAAAATTTCTTTCTGTGGCAGATCAAAGTCTGCTTCTATGCATGTCGTTAGGTTCAGGACATCTTCTGTCATTGCTTTTTGTTTCTCCTATTTTTTTTTAATGTGTGTGTGGCATCACTGCCCTGGTGGGAGTAGGAAGCCCAGTCTTGCTAGGAGCTACTGCTGGATTTGAACTGTCAACCCTGTGGGCCACAGTCCCACACACAACCACTGCGCCACCGGAGCTCAGCCTCTCCTATTTTTTTTTTCATTGAGGTCATTCGGACTGATTGCTGTTTGCATTGTGTTGTTTTAGAGGACCCAGGTGCCATTTTCCAGGGAGTCAGAGAGCATTGGTTCTCCCTGTGAGACTTGTAGTAATGCTTCTTCAAGCTGCCTGAAGCTAATTTCACTGTGGAATTGGCCTACCACTTTATCCTCCTGAGGCTTCACTCTTTCTCTAGTCAACCAGTATTCTATTATTTTGGAGGGCAAGTTGGATGGTCCTTTCAGGGGATGCTGGTTGGTTGTTGTGGACCCACAGGGATGGTGCTGAACTGAGTAACTTCACAAGAAGCTGTGATGGTGTGGCCCATGCAGCTTGGGGTACCACAGAGGTGTGCGGGGGTGCCTACTGTAACGGGAGTGCCTCAGAAGACTAGTGACTTGCCTGCTTTGGTGTAGAGCACCACGAATGGTGGGCAGAATTGCCCTTGGTAGATCTCTACCAAGGTTGGGCAGAGGTACCCACAGCGGTGTGGAACATTGGCGAGTGTTGGCCGAGCTGCCTTGGGCCATGTGAGACACTATGGCAGGGGGGGGAAGTTCCCTCCGTCATGTGGGACCACAGAGGAGGGATTGGTACTCCCTCAGTCGTGCAGGCAGGATTTCCCCCAAGAAGATGGGTGGGATTTCCCCAGCCACGTGTTAAGCACTGCAGAAGGTAGGCCGAATTTCCCAGGAAGAAGTTGGCTTCCCTGGTGGAGATGGTGGGTTTTCCCTGTCCTTGGGTTATGCTGCAGAGGGTGGAGCTCTCCTCCATGGCTGGAGGGCAGATGTAAGTGCCCCAGGCTAAGGGCGGTGGTCTGGAGGTTGGCAGTGGTATATGAGAGAAATGGGAAGAGGAAAAGAAAAGCAGAAAACAAAGCAAAACTAAACTAAGCCAGCTGAGACTGTGGGGAGATAGAGGGAAGAGAGAGAAGCAACAGTAACAACATAGCTGAGTCCAGATCCCTGATTGTGGGACTGGGGGTTAAACCCGGCCCCAGGCAAACGGGCTGTGTGGAGCTCAAGGCCCTGCGCAGGCTCCACATGATTCCTGCTCCAGCCGAGACAGTGGCGGGGCGAAGGTCACACCCTAGCTGGCCTCCTCTGCGCCACAAAACCTAGTGGATCTGTGCCTGATTTTCCTTATGACGCTCCCCCTGAGACTGAACAGTGCGGCATTTCCCCCTTAGCAACTTTCCTGCACTGATTTCCGCAAAGTCCTTCTGGTATGTGTTACCCAGTCACCATCTTCCTGGATGTCGCCACATTCAACAATTTATGCCCATTTGACATCATCCTGTTCCTTGTAATCCCCTCAATGCCCCATCACGTAGCCCACATCCTCCTGTGTCTCCGGTGTCCATCTCTCCTCCTTTCTTAACCCTCTGAGCTTTATTCGCAGGTCAGTGTTGCTCTCTTGCTCTCAGACGATGATTCTCAGGTGTGCACAGCTCCCCGGAGTGATTGGTCCCCTTCCAGACCTATCTGTTGCGTGGCTGGACATTGAGCCATGGGGTGAGGTCAGTTCTAAGCTGACAGAGAGACTGAGGGTCACAGTCTCAGATGATCCAACCAGTAAGTCTGCTCTTCCCCGTCCCCTGCTAAGTTTAGTTCCATGTTTTCTCCCACTGTCTCCGAGACCATCTAACACGGTCCTTTTCAGAGCATTTAATAATAATAGCTGGGCATCATGTACTTCTTTTGGTCTCAGGGCCCTGAATGTTAATGTTCATGGCATCTCTAAATGTGTTGGACTAATTGTTGTCAAGCATCATTGCTTTTTATCCCTCTTTCTTGACACCAATTGTTGCATCTTAGAACTGCTCATAAGTTTGGGGAACCCTCTTTTTATTTTTTGGGTAAACTCTGCTGTCCAGCATCACTCAGTGGGAGGACGATGAGACTGTCTGCCCGTGGAAATATTTCCAACCTTGGAAATCCTATAAAGGGTCGTTGGGAATCAGGATTGACTTGATAGCAGTGGTTTTGAGTTTTAGGTCTGCTGAGCCCCAGTGGTGTAGTGGTTGTGCAGGGGACTGCGGCCCACTGGGACAGAGGTTCAATTCCAGCAGTGGGGTTGGGCCTCCTACTCCCACCACTGGAGAGCAGAGATGCTCCCCCCCCCAAAAAAAACTGTAAATTGTTAATGATTTATTGAGTTTTAGGTCTTTGGGTTGAGCCTGACCTTCACTAAGCAAGGCATCCTTCTTCAGGGAATGGTCCCTCCAGCTAACATGCTCAAAGTATGTGAGATGAAGTCTCGCCATCCTTGTCTTGAGGAGCAATCTGGCTGTGCTTCCTCCCAAACATCATTCTTTTTTTGTTGTTGCTGTTTTTTTGTTTTTGGGCATCACTTCTCTCCGGTGGTGGGAGTAGGAGGCCCACCCCCACTGCTGGAATTGAACCTCCATCCCAGTGGGCCGCAGTCCCATGCAGAACCACTACGCCATCGGGGGTCAGCCCCAAACATCATTCTTTCTTCCAACAAAAAACATCATTGACAGTGATCCCCCAAAAACCCAAAAACAAAAAAGAAAAAAGCACATTGAATTCACTGATCCATAGCGACCCTCTGGTAGGTATAAAAAGTTCCCAGATAAACTACCAAGACTCTTTGTGTGTGTGTGTGTGTGTGTGTGTGTGTGTGTGGCATCACTGCCCTGGTGGGAGTAGGAAGCCCAGTCTTGCTCCTGGAGAGCTGCTGCTGGATTTGAACTGTCAACCCTGTGGGCTACAGTCCCACACACAACCACTGTGCCACCAGGGCTCAGCCAAGACTAACTCTTGAAGGGAACAGAACGCCTCATCTTTCTCCTGGCGGTTTTGAACTGCCAACCTTGCAATTAGCAGCCCAACACATAATCACTAGACTTCCAGACCATGGTATACTAGTATTCTTCCCCAGCACTCTGATTCATCCTTTCTTCTTCAGTCTTCCTGACTCATTGTCCACTGTTTGCATACATGTGAAGCAAATGAAAATACCACAACTTGGGGTCAGCATGACTTAGTCCTCAAAGTAACTTACTTGCTTTTTACCACTTTATTTATTCATTTTTAAACTTAAAAAAAAAAATTTCGGGGGGCATCATTGTCCTCTGGTGGTGGGAGTAGGAGGCCCAGCCTTGCTGCTGGATTTGAACCTCCAACCCAGTGGGCCGCAGTCCCGCGCACAACCACTATGCCACCAGGGCTCAGCCTGCTTTTTACCACTTTAAAGAGGTCTTTTGCAGCATCTTTGTCCAATTAAATATATTTTTGATGGGGGGGGTGGACAGCTGTTTCCATGAGCATTGATTGTGGATCCAAATACATGACATCATTGAGAACTTCCATCTCTTCTCCACTTTCCGTGGCGTCTCCGCTTGTTCCCATTGTGAGGATTTTGGTTCTCTCTGGATTGAGGTGGAATCCACACTGCCTTTGGGTTTCCCTGGGAAGTGCTTCAAGCCTTCTTTTCTCTCTGTAAGCAAAGTGGTTTCATTTGCCCGTTATAGGTTGTCAGTCTTCCTCCAGTTTGGATGCCTCCTCCGTCTTCTTCACAGGAGAGCAACTGGGACAAGTACCAAGCTCCCCCCTCACCCCCCCACCTCAACCTCAGTCATGCCTCAATAGCTTCCCATGAGCAGTGTGGAGCCAGTCTGCCTCCAGGCCAGGCCTCTGATCAAAATTGCACACTGGAAGAGCGCTTCCCACACAGGACTGCAAAGCCATCTGCAGGAGACTCAGACCTTTCTCTGAAAAGCAAACAAACAAACCCAACACTACTAACCAAACCCACCTCTGGTCATGACTCATGTGACAAAGACCTGTTGGACAAAGATACGGACTCGTGTGCAGAGCAGAGCAGACTGCCCTCTCAGCTTCCCGAGTCTATAAATCTTCACAGTAGCGGATTGCCTCATCTTTCCCCTGCAAAGCTGCTGATGGGTTCAAACAGCCAACCTTTCCGTGAAGCCAAGTGCTTAACCACGGCATCACCAAGACTCTTTGGCTTTGGTGGAAGAGCCACAAAGTAGCCATGTTTGAATCCAAAAGTCACGGACTCAAGTAGTCACCTGGAAATCCCGTTTTCCCTGCTGATCTGGAGAAATGCCATCTCACCCGGACAAGAAATCATTGCTCTTTGGGGCTGACAGCTGACTTTGAAACCCTGAGACTGAAAGTTCTAAATGCAAAAGAACTGCATGGCAAGCTGAGGAAGGGGTTGATGGAGAGCTGTGTTACAGCCAGATTAGGGCCTCCCATGTAAAGATTTAATTAGAAAGGTGCCTTAATCCTGCTGTAAATCCTCCTGAGACATGATTGACTTTGGAAATGGTTGCTTCTTCTATTGATTACATGACTGGCTCAAATCTCACCTTCAAAGGGCTTTATTTTCAAAGTCAATAGCAATTTATTCATACTTTTAGGTTTTTTTTTGGGGGGGGCGGCATCATTGCCCTCTGGTGGTGGGAGTAGGAGGCCCAGCCTTTGCTCCTGTGGAGCTGGAATTGAACCTCATCCCAGTGGGCCGCAGTCCAGCGCGAAACCACTATGCCACCGGGGCTCAGCCCTATTCATACTTTTAGGAAGTGCTGTTTCTTTTCATCCCTCTCGGAGACCTCAGTGGTGTCAGCAGTTAACATACTTGCCTTTTAACCAAAAGGTTGGCATTTTGAGCATGCTCAAAGGCACCCTAGAAGAAAACAGAACAAAACCCCAGACACTGAAAAGTGGGCATGCCCACACCAACCTGATAAAAATATCACAACTAGAATATAAAAAACATGGAATTTCTTTGTTCTGGATCAAGAGGCTTCCAGGTACTAGCCTGCTCTTGGTCTAGCTGTTTCTTGAAAGCTTTAATGACTCGTCTAGTGGTGTGGTTGATCTCGCCCGGTCCACCAAAGGGGACAAGTGTTAAGACCAGATTCCTCTCTTCTCTCAGGCCTTCCCAACCTTCCAGACAGGTCCACCCCATCACAGTCAAGAACACAAGCGAAGAACAATATCAGCATACATTATTTATTGCATCCTCTCCAGTGGCGCACACTGGTGCAACTTGACCTCTCCCCCGGACAGCAGGAGGCAGGGGAAGCAGGAGGCAGGCTGGTGGGTGTAAGCTGTGAACACAGGTTGCTGGGGGGCCAACCTCACGCACATTCATCTTGCCTTCATGTTTGGGAAGCCTGCTCGTGGTCTGCGAAACCACTCTGGGCAGGAAGAAGCCGGGCTCAGACGAGAACCCACAGTGCTCCTTTCGTCAGCCCAGCCACTGCTTTCTAGCCTTTCTAAGCTTTCTCATTGCTAGTCCTGTGGGCCGCAGGAGGTGCGGGGAGGTGAGAAGCTCTAAAGCTAGCGGCTGGCTTGTGGGCTTTCAGGCTACACAGAGGGCTCCCAGCTGAAGCAGAGGGATACCCCACAGGCTGGCGCCGTTACTGCAGTATCTTCAGACAGGTCGGGATGAGGGACAAGGCTTTGCCTCTGGGGTTCTGCCCTTCCTCGGTGGCGTCCAGGAGCTGCTGCATGTAACAGGAGGTGCCAAGCAGCACGTGGCCCGTGGCCTGCATGCCAAAGAGTGCCCAGCGAACAGCTTCCCTGGGTGGAAAGAGAGGCACCAGGTTACATTAAGAAGACGGCTCGCCCACCTCCCCTGAAAGGCCTCCACCCACCTCCTCCCAGAAGCTCCGATGGGAATAGTGGGTTACAAACAGAGCTGCTTAACCCAAGGCTAGTGGACTTGAACTCCCAGCCACCCCTCAGCAGAAAGAGAAGGCTGTCTGCTCCCAGAAAGATTCCCAGTCTCGGAAACCCCCACTGGAGCAGTTTTACTCTGTCCTCTGGGTGGCTGTGCGTCGGAAATTGATCCGAAAGCAGTGCTGTTCGGTTTGGTTGGTCTGTTTTCCATCCTTAGCCTGGCTGGAGAAAATGGTCTCCTGGTGGCCATTGGCAGCAGCAAGGATGGGACGGGGCGGTAGGCGTCATGTGGAATCCTGAGCACATGCAGGTGTTGGGTGTGCCTCACTCTCTCCTGAAAAACTCACCTCCATGAAGCAAGGCTTTCCATTCTCTCTCTTTGAAGATTCCCCTGGACCAGTCAGATTGGTCCACAAGACCCGTCTCTCTGCCCTTTGTGACACTCCAAGTCACTTGGAGCCTAGCAATGCCTGCCTGAGCTGGCTGGAGGACCCCCTTGCCCCTCCCTGGAGCTCTGTGGCCAGGGCCTAATTAAAGTCCTTCAGCCTACGTGGCTGCAGTCACCGACTGGGACCAGAATGTTCTTAAAGCCTCACTGGAGCAGTGAAATTTGAGAAACACAAACATAATAGAATTGATTTATGATTTAACATATCCCTATGCTTCCTGTGATAGTCAAAAGTTGAAGTGACTTTTTTGAATAAAAATGTAGGGGCGGGGGCTGGGCTGAGCCCTGGTGGCATAGTGGTTGTGCACGGGACTGCGGCCCACTGGGACGGAGGTTCAATTCCAGCAGTGGGGCTGGGCCTCCTACTCCCACCGCCAGAGAGCAGTTATTGCCCCCCCCCCAAAAAAAAACAAAAAAAATGTGTGGGGGGGGGAGGAGTTGATTAGATGATACAAATATTCTTGTTTGAAAACCTGCAAATGAATCCTACCCTATAGAGAAGCAATTGGTTTCCATCCCTCATGCTCCCTTGGAAACACCAAGCTTTAAGACTTATAATTATAAATTTTAGCATCCTTAATGGGCATGCAGGACTTTGAATTCTCCTCTAAGCAAGCTGACCATTTTGACTGGTTCTTTTATCAATTAGTTACATTTTGATATGTGCTCATTTTAAAAAGAACTTGATGGCTGAGCCCCGGTGGCGTAGTGGTTGTGTGCGGGACTGCGGCCCACTGGGACGGAGGTTCAATTCCAGCAGTGGGGCTGGGCCTCCTATTCCCACTGCCGGAGAGCAGTGATGCCAAAAAAAAAAAAAAAAGGACTTGATTAGACGAAGATCAGTTAGGGAAATTTTACTATTTGCGAGTTAAAAAGAAACGTCGCTATAGGGGGTGACCCCTGCCCATCACCAGTTGCTATGAGTCAATTCTGAGTCCTGGTGACCCCTGGTGTTACCGACGGGGACCTCTAGAAAGCAGGTGGCATGCTTCTCCTCCGAGGTGCCTGCGGGTGGGTCCAGACGCCAACAGTCTGTTCATCATCAAGAGCTTAACCAAGTGTGCCACACAGGAACTGTCACTGTCATGGTGGGGGTTAATAAAAACTAATTCTATCAATCAGTAAGTAAAATTACTGGCATTCCACTAACATTAAAAAAAAGGGGGGCTGAGCCCCGGTGGCGTAGTGGTTGAGTGCGGGCCTGCAGCCCGCAGGCTTGGCGGTTCAAATCCAGTGGCCACTCTCAGGAGCAGTACTGGATAGCACCCACGACCACCAGAGGCAGTGATACCCCCACACACACACACAAAAAAAAATTTTTTTAAAAGGGTAGGAGATGGTAAACCTAAAATCTAGGTTGAGTTAGCTGTCATTCTCATTAGTAGTCAGTGTCTGACTATAGATAACATTTAACAGGGGGTGCAGGCTTAAGAAGGGCACCCTGAGAAGCAACAAAGCCCACATGGAATAAGTACACCAGCCTGTGTGATCGTGAGGTGTCCATGGGAGTAGGTATCAGGCATCAAAGACCCAAAGCAAAACAAAGCAAAATCATATCCATGTGAATGAGGGGAGGGCAGAGTGGAGACCCAAGTCTGTCTGCAGTCAATTGAACGTCCCCTCAGAAAGGCCACAAGGAAGAGACGAGTTAGTCAGTGATGAAACATACACCCTTCCTCTAGTGCTTTAAAGGCTTCCTCCCCCCTCAATATCATGACCCCGTTTTTACCTTACAAATCTGGCTGGACCAGAACATGTATACTGGTATAGCTAAGAGTTGGAAACAGGGAATCCAGGAAAGAGAAACCCTTCAGGACCAATAAGGAGAGTAGTGATACTAGGAGAGTATGGGAAGAGGGGGAAGGGAATAAGGGGAAACCAATCACTATAACTGACAAAGGGGCCCACCCTCCCAGGGCGATGGAGACCAGAAAAGTGGGTGAAGGGAGACAGTGGTTGGTGTAAGACATGAAAAATAATAATAATAATTTATAAATTATTGGGGGTTCACGAGGGAGGGGATGGGAGAGGGTTGAAAAGACAAGGAGCTGATATCAAAGGTTCAAGTAGAAAGAAAATGTTTTGAAAAAGATGATGGCAACATATGTTCAGATGTATTTGACACAATGGGTATATGGATGGATTGTGATGAGCTGTAAGAGCCCCCCAAAACTAACATTGAGAAAAAGAAGGGCACTCTGGTGGTAAAGTGGTTCCTGGGGGGCTGCAATTGGCAAGGTCAGCAGTTGGAAACCACTGGCCACTCCTTGAGAGAAAGAGGAGGCTTCCTACTCTGGTGAAGAATTGCAGTCTCAGAAATTCACAGGGTTTCCCTGTCTTAGAGGGCCCCTAGGGCCCAGAATTGACTCAAGGGCAAGGAATTTGCTCTGGATTTGAATAGACTTAAGAAATGAACAGTTACTTTTAAAAGTTGCAAAACCAGAGCTGAGCCCCCGTGGCGTAGTGGTTGTGCGTGGGATTGCGGCCCACTGGGATGGAGGTTCGATTCCAGCTCCATGGAGCAAAGGCTGGGCCTCCTACTCCCACCACCTGAGAGCAGTGATGCCCCCAAGAAAAACCAAAAAAAGTTGCAAAACCAAACAAAACCTCACCGGGTTCCCCCAGGAGAAGGGGACCCTAGTGCCCTCTAGCACAAAGTCGTATAACACAAAGCACTTGTTAAGTCATGAAAGGCTTCAACGTAACCGCTGCGACCCATCCCTGCGACAGCAGCGGTGGCTGGGAGCAGACAGGGCCTCTTCCTCTGCCAACCACCCACCCCGTCTTCAGCTGAGCCCAGTCCACTCACTTCATGACGCGTGTGGCTCCGTAGCAGTGAAGGTCATAGGAGAGGGAATAGGTGCCGTAGAGGGTCGCCTTCATGTTCAGGCAGCCAATGAAGTCCTGCGGGTTGGTCTTGTACAAGTCAAAGGTCACGCAGGCCACGTCGATCTTCTTCGCAGGCTTATTCGAGAGGGAGAGCTGGTACCTAGCCCCCTGCCTCCAGACAAGAATGCGGTTGGCTCCCTGCCAGGGCTTCTCCCAGGTGGGCACCTGCTCCCCCCACAGGCAGACCCCCTCCACCTCACCTGCTCCGATGGGGACTGCCATGCCTGCCCCTTCTGGAGCACCATGAACACCGTGTCCTCTGAGAGGGCCTGGAAATACTCTTCGGTTTCTACGATCGTGCCATCTTCCTCCAGCACCAGGGCAAAGGGCTTGTCTGCCAGCGTCAGGGCGTCCCGGACCTAGGGAATGAGGTCAGGGTTGTTTCTGTCATTCCCACGGAGCTGGGATGGGTCGACCCACATCGCCTCAGCTGCCAAGGCAAAGCTTGGCCTAGCAGAGAAGAACAGGGGGCCAAGCTGTGTGCTGTGGGGTCACCATCCAAAGGCTTTGTCATGCATGGCACTTCTCGGTGCCTGGCACTATGGACCATAGCCTAACAGCACCGTCCAAAAAAGACCCGATAAGAAGCAAGCAAACCACTTCTACCACGTCAATTCCAACCCATCGTGACCTTGCAGGGCAGAGCGGAGTCACTTCCTAGGGTTTCCGAGGCTATAGAGCTTTATTTTATTTATTTATTTATTTTGGCATCACTGCCCTCTGGTGGCTGTGGGAACTACCCGGCTCTGCTCCTGAGAGCCGCCGCTGGAGCCTATCGATCTTTTTTGTTTTGTTTTGTTTTGGGGACGTCACTGTCCTCTGGTGGTGGGGGAGTAGGAGGTCCAGCCTTTGCTCCTGTGGGGAAGGGGATTTTGAAAAGCTTGCTCAGTTCTCCAACTTCCAAACAGTTCTACGAGTTTACGAACTACTTGGGGGAAAAAAAGAAAAACTTACGTGCAAGAAGTTCACGCTCCGAAAGAACAACACTGATGAACTCTGTGCGTGGAATGACAAAATACTGCCCCTCTCCTGTCACCGCACAGACATCACCAATCGATTGCGCAAGCTCTCCTCTCAGCAGACACTACGGACCCATGGGAGCTGGCGCCAGGAGTGGAACTCTGAGCTCCCTGGTGACCCAAAGGGCAGAGGCGGCCAGCGCCGGGCAGCGCCCGGGCGGAGGCAGCCACCCCTCACCTTGTGCAGGAGGTCCTCCAGGCTGTGCGCCATGATGCCTTTGCGCACGCTGCGGTCGGCGCTGCTCACTCGGTAAGGCCGGGCTCTGGGGGCTTCGGGGCTGGGCTCGGACAGCAGCTGCTGAGTCACCACTGACGTGCTCACCGACACATACCGGGTGGCCACATATCTAGAGGGCGGTTGGAAACAGCAGGGAGAGTCACCTACGGCCCCCAACTCCCCCCGCCCCCATTGCACTTCACCACCCCACCGGCCAGCGTCCTGGTCACCACCAGACTCCTCCACACCGCACCGTGCTGAAGTCCGGCCCCCTTGTCACTGCCATCAGGTCCATGGTGACCCAAAGACACCTTAGGACCCAGTCGAACTGCCCCAGTGGGTCCCCGAGACTGCCAATCATTACAGCAATAGAAGAGTAGGAAGCCTCATCTCCCCACCCCCACCCCCATCATTATGCCTCCAACTTGAATGGGCATAAACATCCACTGGAGATCTTGGTCATGCAGATTCTGGCAGATGTAATAGGTCTGGGGTGGGGCCTGAGAACCTGCATTTCCAACAAGCTCCCTTTAGTGCAGCTGGGCCCTGGGTCCCACAAGATCTCACAAGGTGCTAGGAGGTCGAGCCCAAGCCCCTCAATCACTCTTAGAGTGGGTAGAAGTGATGAGGCCTGAAGTTTCACTGAAGGCATTTCGAGCTCTGAGGTAGACACGGTAGAGGCAGACCAGTGGAGGGAATCTAGTCTGGGGGTCAGGTAGCCCCAAGCGCAAATCCTGGCCCAGCTGTTAATGTGCTCCATAATTAAGAACACCTACGCTGTACTTCCGTTTCCTCCCCTATGAACGGAGCACACTGCTCTGTATATCCCGAGCTTGCCGTGAGGCTTGTTCCTCAGTGTTAGGAAGAATGTCTATCTAGCCCCTGTCTATTCAGGAGGATTGTCTAGCCCTGACCCAGGCTCTCAGGTCCCACACCAGAACTCCTGACGCAAACCTACATTTTCGAAAGGTCCGAGGGTGACCCAGAGTAGCTGCACGCCCCTTCCACCCTGACTCTCCCCACCTTGAGAGGGACTTGGGGCTGAGAAGGCTGAGGGACTTCTTGGCGTATTCCATCCTGGTCAGCTGGATTGATTTGGACCTGTGCAGGAAGAGAAACGGCTTAGTAGGATAGGAGCGGAAAGGTTCTCTCATGTCATTTGATACCGCCTGACCCATTTCATCCAGAAAGGCACCCCCCTGGTCTCCCATTCCTTGCCACACACACACTTGGCCCTCACCAACCCCTACACACCAGCTGTGACGAGCCAGAGACACTCCCCTCCTCCACCCTGAGGCTCAGAGCCTCTCTGCTGCTGTTCCCCTTCCCTCCGCCGCCCCACTCACTGCATGGCTCTCTGACCCTGGCTCGGACACACTGATCACAAATCCCAGGTTGGCTCTGAAAAGCCCTGCCTGGTTCCTTCCTGTCCCTGGGGACAGAGTCCACATCACGCTGGCAAGAGGCGGCCCTGCAGAGATGAGTCACACAACTTGTAGAAGATTGACGTGTGTCCCCCAAAGTACATGTTCAAGTCCTAACTTCTGCTTCCTGTGGTTAGAATCCCACTTGAGAATGGGCGCCCTTTCTTACATTCATGAAACAGGATTCGTGCACGGTGTCTCTGTAGTCAATCTCTTTATAGAGATTAAGCAAATGGGCGTCAGAGATAGGAGAACACGGATACCAAACAATGTCCCAGGAGCAGAGCTCAGAGACCAGGACTTTTTTTTATAGAGCCCACAGAGACAGAAAGCTTCCCCCTGAATTCAAATGTCCAGCCTTCTAAACCGTAAGAAAGTCAGTTTGTTTATTCAAGTCACCCATCGATGGGATGCCTGGGAGAGCAGCACTAGGTAAGCTGTGGGGGTAGCCAGCCCCCCACAACCATCGTATGATTAAGATACATAAAGTTTTAGGGAAATAGGAGAGATGGGAGAGAGAGTAACTTGAAGAAGTCAGACACATTTCAGGGTGGCACGCTCACCTCAGCTCCTCGTGGAGGGGGGAGACAAGAGGACAGGAGAGAGCCCTCCTGAGGTTTATTTCTAACCAAAGTTTATATATCTTGGGGGTCGGGGAATGCAAGCCCCCTGATGACAGATAATGACCTACCTCACAGGAAAGGGTTGTAGCACAGATAATACAAGCAATAGGAGGGGGTGACTTAGGGGTGTACACGCAATAGTAAAGGGAGGGACTAGGGCATATGTGGCAAGATGAACAGACCCCTGACTCAATATAGTAGCCTGCCCTTAGTCATCCATGGGTGGTTCTGGGCTTGCCTGCGGGCACTCTTTCAAGAGAACAGTATCAGAAGGGAGTGAGCCCTACTGAGGGTGAGTCCGACTACACGGTCTGGTTGCTCCACATGGCTGATACCCTTAAGGAGAATAACCTCTGACCTGCTTTCCTTGACTTCCTAGTGTACAGTCATTTGCCATGCGCAGCAAGCAATGGCTTGGGTTTGGCATCTATTTGGGGGAGACAACTTGGGAGAAATCTTTCTGTGTCCCACAGTCAGCAACACAGCACTCACCTTGCTGAGGACACCATTGCCTATAGTCCTGAGACCTCCCAGGCCCCACATCTGGCAGCTTGCCTGAGCCTGTTCTCCCCTGGGGTCCTTGAGCAATGAGCCTCTCTCGAGGCGTCTCGCTGCGATGGTGCAGAGTCTTTGTCTGTACTCTCCAAGCCACCTGTGCCCAGTGACCACTTGAAATGTCACGGAGCTGAGTTTTGTTGTTGTTGGCCTCCAGTTTCAATAACCCCTGTGCCTTGCAGCTAGTGGCTGGCAGTGGTCATACTGTCCAGCAGACAGACCTGACTTTACCTGTCTGTTAAGCCTCTTTACTCCATCTCTTCTAAAACTTTGCTCTGATCATTCCTTCCTCCACTTTTGATGTCTGTCCTTCTCTGGTCTGAGATTAAACTTTCACATCCTGAAGCCCCTGTCTCGCCCTCCCTCTGGGGAAAGGTCAAATAGCTCACAGAGGTACCCCATCCACTAGGTCCTTCCTGGCCAGCTGCCCCTCAACTCTATTCCTGCCTGAGCCCCCTGGTCTCCAATGAGCAGCCTAGAGGTCTTCTCCCTGTCTGCAGCCCCCAGCCCAGGGAGGTCCTGGCACACCTGAGAAGGGACTCGGGGTGACTGTGGGCTGAGAGGCCCCTTCAGTCAGTCCCCTTCTTCTGGACATCTGGGAACTCTGCCAGCCAGCCCCAACACAGGTCAGAAATCCCCCTCCCCTCAGCACTCCCCATTCTCAAAAACTCCAACAGGAGTTCTACCCTCACCAAAAAAAAAAAAAAAATCCTTACCTCCCCCTTACAGCCTCCTTGCACCACTGCCCTGCTCAGGCCAGCCCTCCCTCCATTTTATTCCCAGCTCCCTGGGAAGCCCCTCCCCCGTCTTCTGTCCCAGCTGGGGAAAAGAGCATGGCACAGGGTTTACCCAGCTCACCCACTGTGGGACTTCGGGTCTGCTTTCCAATCCTGACTTCCAGAAAGGGCTGAAAGGAGGGGAGGGGGCATGTTTCGAAAGCTTTGCACAAGGATTTGGCCCAAGACGTTGTACCAAGTACAGAGGGCACAGAGACAGGCAAATCAGGGTGGTAGTCCCAGCTCCACCCCCTGTTGGCTCTTTGAGCCTTATCTCTATGGGCCCCAGGAGCTCTCCCTGTGGAACATGATAGTGATCCCTGTTTTTTCAGGGCTGCAGGGAGGATTAGAGATAATAAAAGCCAATGCCTTTGCAGCATCGTTCATAGGTGAAAGCAATTATCGGTATCACTGAGAATATAATTCCTAAATCTAATCTTTTATGTCTAATTGGTTAAGAGTGTGAATTCCGGCATATGTGTAAATGTGCTTGACATGTTGAAGAAATGTATGGATTGTGATAAGAGATGTCAGAGCACCCAATAAAAGTCTGTGTATATATATATATATGAATTCTACGCCCAGCAATTCCATTCTGTGTTATAGACTCAGGAGACATGCACCATTGTCTTAAAGTCTCACTGTTTGTCTTCCTGTCTCTTCACCATGCTCATGTCCTTTTCAAATCCCCATTCCTGGAGGAACGCTCCCCCCAGCATTTCAAAAGGCTAGTTTCTTACCACTCAGAACTGACGTTGTTTGAAAGTTCACATCTTCTGCGGCCCTCCCGCCCATGACAAAGACCAGTCCAGCTCTCCAGCCACGTGCTATCACACTGCCCTGTTACATCACCAAAACATCGCTATCTGAAATGATTTTATTGAACGTCCAACGTGTGCTTGGTGTCCCATGATCAGGCCAATGGATGACTCAGAAGCAGTCTGGCCCTGCCGACCTCGGAGAGAGCAGACCCAGAGAAGACATAGGTAACCACAAGCCCGAGCATGTCCGGTCTAGGAGGCATTGCCCCAGTGCTTAGAAAAAGATGATTTTTTTTTTTTAGTTTTTTTTAGGTATCACTGCCCTCTGGTGGTGGGAGTAGGAGGTCCAACCTTTGCTCCTGTGAGCTGGAATTGAACCTCCATCCCAGTGGGCCTCAGTCCCACGTACAACCACTACGCCACTGGGGCTCAGCCCTCAGTCAGCATTTCTTAAGGTTTTACTCTGTGCCTCTGTGTGGTCCTAGGGCAACAGAGGACTTGATGTTGCTACCTGTCTCTGGAGAGCTCCCTTTCTGCTTGGGGAGGCAAATGCCTGAGAGCGGGTCTCTAAACTCTGGGGTGCAGGAAAGTACTTTGAGCTATTTGGGGGATGGAGAATGACCCTGATTATGCTTCAAAATTGCAATGTCACAAAACAGAAGACTGGTTCATCTAATTTAAAAAATTTAAGGAATTCCTCATGTTAAACTTGTAACACCATGAGCAAAATCAAAAGTAGGGAAATAGATGGCACATAATATCATAGACAAGGCGAGATGAGTCTCTGAAAGGACACTTTATGAAAAACAGCAGAGTTCTGTCTGAGAAGTCACTCCAGTTGGAAGGAACTCAAAATATAACTGGGGACGGGCTGCCTGCTCAACATAGAGTTGACTTTAATGATGTGGATAGAGCAAACCACTGGGAGTCAGCGAAAATGATATGGAAATTATAAAGATCAATATAAAGATCAGAATTCGTGAAGTGAAATGGACTAATATTGGAAATTTTGAAGAAGAGGATCACAAGGAAATGACAAAGCCAAGAGGAATGGCATTGCATTCATCACCAGAAAGAACATTTCAAGATCTATCTTGATGGACAGTACTTCCCAATCAGATAATATCTCTTGACCAATGGTTACCATGGGTGAAGGGAAAAGAGTTGTTGCGTGGGCTGAGCCCCGGTGGCGTAGTGGTTGTGTGCGGGACTGCAGCCCACTGGGACGGAGGTTCAATTCCAGCAGTGGGGCTGGGCCTCCTACTCCCACCACCGGAGAGCAGTGATGCCCCCCCCCCAAAAAAAAGAGTTGTTGCTTAGGGGGCATGGAGCTTCTGTTAATGGTGATGGAATAACTTGGGAAATGATATCAATAGCGATTGTACAACGTGAAGAGTCTGATCGGTAGCATTGAATTATACATGTGGGAGTGGGGGAGTTGGGAGAATGCTGTATATTTTTGCACAATTAGGGGAAAATAATTACATGAATAGCAATGAGTACAAGGAAGAAAATGTTCTAGAATTGAATGAGGTTAAATGTGCAACTCTTCTTATTGATTGAATTATTGGACAGCTCTTCAGATATGATTTAATTATTGAATTGTATGCCATGTAGGTGAACTGCTAATATAACTATTTTTTTCAAATAAGATAATCTACTCCTACTCCCACCACCAGGGCAGTGATGCCCTAAAACCTAAAGAAAAAATAATAATAAGATAATCTAACTGCCTGCAAGGAAGACCAAAGGCCCCTGGTGGGATCATGGGATCTGAGTTGGTCTGTGGGTTAGACAGGGTTCTCTTGAGAAACAACACCAGGACGCTTATGATTACATATGTTTAAGAAGATATGTATATTCAGCATGAAGGAATATAACAGCTAGTTAGTCCACACAGCAGCACTGAGGGCTCAGTTCTCCTCACCTACATAGAACAGTTAACATACTGGAAGTGCTTTAATTCAGGAGGGCCACTGGGTCCAAGGTCAAGGGAGCAGACAGCTGAGTCTTCCATCAGGCAAATCGGGCAGTATGGCCACAGGCAGTGAACAGCAGGGCCCGTCACCAACAGTCAGGAAGTCGACAGGATCTGGCAGTCCCCAGTTCAAGCACCAACAGGATGGTGAAGCAGGTCTCAAAGGAACCTCCGGCTCTAATGGCATGATCCATGGGGTTGGCAGTCCCACAGGTAGGGTAGCTCACAAGTTGAGGCAGAGAACTAGCAGCTGCACGCAGGTACTGGCCACCAGTCAGCAAGAGACAAGTGGGCCTTGCCGAGACATTTGTCTCTTGACCCTCCAATCAAACTGCAACCTTGTCAATCCCACATTTTCCTATTGGCCAGGTTGGCACAACAAACAAACCTACCTATCACCGTCTGCAGTTTGAAATCACCAGCCACTCCTGGGGAGAAAGATGAGGCTTTCTGGTCCTATAAAGATTTACAGTCTCAAAAGTCCACTAGGGCAGTTCAACTCTGTCCCAAAGTAAGAGAGCAAGGAAAACCAGTTAATACAATTCTTATTCAGAAGACCAAAGAATTGATTCATTTGAATTGTGGTGTTAGGGAAGACCATTCAAAGTACCTCAGTCTGCCAGCGTAACGAACAAATCTGTCTTGGAGGAAGTACAACCAGAAGGCTCGAGAAGAAGGAATGCAGAGACGTCCTCTCATGTACTTTGGACATGTTTTATTTCTTTTTTCTTTTTGCATCACTGCCCCCTGGTGGGAGTAGGAAGCTCAGTCTTGCTTCTGGAGAGCTGCTGCTGGATTTGAACTGTCAACCCTGTGGGCCTAACAGTCACAGTGATCTAAATGATCTTCTGTTGTTTGTACATTTTTGGTTGTGTTTGATAGACTGAAAATTAGGTCCCCTCATTTTATTCCTATATTATCTTCCAAGAACTTCATAGTGTTAGCCCTTGACACGTAGGCCCTCAGTTCTTTTTGTCAGTTTTTGTGCAAGGGATAATGTTCCTGATTTTGGGGGGGACATCACTGCCCCTGGTGGGGGTGGGAGGCTCAGCCTTGCTCCTGGAGAGCTGCTGCTGGATTTGAACCGCCAACCCTGTGGGCCACAGTCCCGCACACAACCACTATGCCACCAGGGCTCAGCCCATTCTTGATGTTTTTAAGAAGTGCATTGCGGCTATTTCGTAGAATGTTCCTTCATACATATCTGCCTTCTATTTCTTCAGGGCCCCTTCCAATAAAAACCAAACTCACTGCCATCGAGTTGAGGCCAAGTCATAGACATCCTGTAGGACAAGACAGAACTGCCCCGGTGGGGCTGTCACTCTATAGAGGTAGAAAACCCATGGTGAGGTTCAAGTCTTTCTTCTAGATGGACTTGGAAGATTGCTGCCTGGCAATCTACACCCAGCCCCAAAGAAATCAAAAACAACAACTGAAAACCAACCCGAACCCCTTCGCAGCATCGTTCTACTCTCACACACACACACACACACACACACACACACACACAGGTTTGGCTCTGATCTGACCATTTCTCCCCCGTTAGATTCAGTTGTGTACGTTGGGGCAGACGTATTGCAGAAGTGGTGCCGTGTGCTCACTCTGGAGGTGCCTGTCACAGTATTGACAGAGTAATCAATCTGTGGGCGATATTTTGAGAAGAAGACTATGGGCGAGTGGCAAAATCCCAGGACCAAAAAAAATAATAATCCCAGGACTCTTAACAAGTACCGGCTTCCCCATCTGCGAGGCGGATATTTCTAAAAGGTCTATTACATTACGGTTTAAGAAAGTGAAAACGCTCCCTGACCCTAAGGCGCCAGGCAGCGAGGCAGAGGCAGTTCCTTCCCCCTCCACTGGAGGCGTGGTGGAGGGCTGGAAGGACCGAAGGGAGCCAGGGCGCGTGCGCGCGGCCAGTGACCACCGAGTCGCTCCTCCCGAGCTAGAGAGGCCGGAAGTCCTCCCAGAACCCGTTCCGACGTCGCCACCAGCGTGCCGGGCCGACCAGAATTGAGTCTTGCGGGTGACTGGGCGCTGTGGTGGCGCCAGCGCGTTGGCGTGCGGGACCCCGGGGTGCTGGGCGGGTACGATGGCGTCTCGGGCCGGCCCGCGAGCCGCCGGCACCGACGGCAGCGACTTTCAGCACCGGGAGCGCGTCGCCAAGCACTACCAGATGAGGTAGGAAGTGAGGCGAGCGGCACGCAGGGTCTCTCCTCGGAGGGAACCCGACGGCCTGGAAGTGACCACTCCCCCCCCCGCCCCCGTCCGGCCTCGGGGGGTCTTACTCCCCAGACAACTGCGCGTCTGCTGCCCAGCGCCTCCTGTGACGACCCCGGGTCTGCCCCCCGCCCCACCCCTGCTCCCCCTCTGCAAGCCTCGCGGGGGTGGGGGGGCCCGAATCCCAAAGGTCTGGGTCCGGTGGCCCGCTGCGACCTTAGGCACCCGGTTTCCCATCGAACCTGTTCGTTCACTGCGAAGGGAGGAACGTCGGCCAAGCACGGTCACAAGGCATCCCCCTGCAGCAACTGTTAGATGCCGGCCTTTCCTACCTTTCCTTCCGAAAAGGGGCAGCCTACCTCTCCCCGCCATGCGTCTCATAAACGCATCTGTTGGACAGATGTCCATTGAGCTTGGCCAAAACACTGTGTGCATACCTTCAATAAAAATGTTATTTAAAATAACAGCCAGAGAGCATCGCCCCCCCCACCCCGAAAGCTGGGCCCTGCTTTTACTGAGCTTGAAATTATATATATATATATATATATATATCCTTTGTACTACTTTGAATATTTAAGGAATTCCTTCTGTGAACCCGTTGGACGCTGCCAGAGTGGTCTTCACATCCTTATTTTCAGAGGGGTATATATATATATATATATATATATATATATATATATATATATAAAAATTTTAGGGAGGGCTCTTACAAATCTAACAGCCCATCATTCAGTTGTGTAAGCATACCTGTACATATGTTGTCACCATTTCCAAAGCATTTTCTCTCTACTTGAGCCCTTGGTATCAGCATCTCTTTTTCCTCCCTCCCCCTCCCCTCGGGAATCCTTGAGTAATGATTGTTATTGCTGCCCGTGGACCATCATTCTCAATCTCAGGCTCCTACCCTCTATTTACAACCCGAGCAAGTGTTTTCATTCCTGCCAGAGCCACTGCCCTTGGGCTGTGAAGAGGGTATATTTGGAACCTAAGAGAATTAAACGTATGAAAGGAATAAAGAAAAAAACTGTTTTCTAGCTGTAGAGTGTGGGCAGCCTGGATGGTTTCCCTTCCCAGAATCGTCTTTGTCAACAGAGCTCTGCGTGTGGTTTCATCTGCCTCAGAATGTGCTTCTTAACCGTCACTGCAGCTTCCTCCACACCCTGCGGGCCTGCCACACCCAACCACTTGCTTTTCTGGAACACAAATGCTTGGGCTTTCTTTGTCCCAATACTGTTACCTCTCTGCATGGCATGCCCATCTCCGTGCCAGCCTCCTTCCCCATTCCTCACTGGCATCCCTGCCTAGGTACACCTGCTCACTCCTTCCTCTGATTCCACAGGCCTGGGAACTCTACCGGCTCTTCTCCCCTTGCTGGTTTAAATTATTGTTTCCTCTCTGTTCCCCTTGTGCCAGTCTCCTTGCCTGGACTGGCAGTCTCCCGTCTCCAGGGTCCCGTGTAACGGTCTGGCATG
>PVJH01027065.1:0-29180 GCA_004026705.1 Nesogale talazaci | reverse complement strand
CCCTGTGATTCCCTCCCTTGGGGTAGATGAGCCCCAAGTAGTCCTGAGAGAAATAGTGTCAGGGCCTTGGACAAGTCTGTGAACCTCTGTCTCCTCATCTGAAAACGGCTGCATTTGTCCTTTCCAGCTCAAACATGTTCTCTTGCCGATCTCCTTCCACAAAGCACTTGGCAAGACACTGTAGGTCTGTCGTCTCTAAACATGGACTTCAGGAGTCAACGAGGCCCAAGCATGGAGCTGTGACTACACAGATTTTAATTTCTTGACTCTACTGATGTTAGAAACATTAACTGTCCTCCCTCCCTGGACTCAATCTCAAGGTGACCTTGTGTGCAACAGAGCACTTTGCTGCCCGCTCCTGCACTATCATCATGACCCTACCTGAGCATGTGTGAGTCCATAATTTGGGCACCGATCCATCTTGTTGTGGGTCTCTATTTTTTCCCCTGACCACCTACCCTATCTGCCATCCCTTTCCAATGACTGGCCGTTCCGGATGGCATAATTAAAGTATGCAGGGAAAGTCTCTCTTTTGTCCTTTCCTAAAAACATTTCCTTTTCGTTCTTGTCTCATCCAGGATGGAGATGCTGGTTAATGGGTCTACTCAGTCTTCTTCATCAACCGCACAGTTCTTATTAGGCAATCTGTCTGCCTTGTCCAAATTCTGCGTGCATTGGAGGGGATGGAAAAGCCACGGCTTGCACCAGACATTTTGCAGTCCTTTGAATAGCATCAGTGCTTTCTCCAGCTACCAAAAAGATGAGTTGCAGCAGAATTGTCCATTCCGATATGTCCTTTGCTTTCTTGCCTGCTGCCTCCAGGGACCACTGTCAAATCCGTTGTAAATGAGAGGGCACCCCCACTTGGAACCCTTGTGGAGTTGCCTCACATTCCAAGCTTGGGGTGTGGAAATTGATTCCGTAAGTCCTAGAAAGTGGTGGAAGCATTTAAATGAGAGGAGAATGGTCAGTTTAAAGCTTAGTTGGAGGATTTGTGGACCCTCCTTGAGAAGACATAACAGAAAAGAGACAGACAGTTCCTCATCAAGGTGGAAGGAACAGGGTAGATGTATTAGAGCGGGTTGACTGGAGAAACAAATCCAGAGGCAATGGTGTGTAAGAGAGAGTTTTATATCAAAGAGAAATTGTATATTGAGAAAACATCCACCCAGTCCAAATCAAGTCCAAAAGCCCATCTGTCTGATACTAGTCCGTAAATTCCTCTTCAGACTCACGTAGCCACATGCAGTGATGCCTAATGCAGGAAGATCAGAGATCTGCGGTGAAAAGTCTGTGGATTCAGTGGTGGTGGAAGCATTTCTGAGCAGGCGCAGACCTCTGCCACGTGGGACAGTGTGGCCCCACATGGCTTGTTAACAATAAGATGAAGCCAAGAGAGAGTGTGTTATCTGGGTCCAGGGAGAAAGAGGAAGTTCCCAGAAGGCTCATTAAAATCCACATCCACGAGGAGGCATCATCAGGCTGTGAACTGATTGACAGGCTAGACTCCAGCCCTACACTTATCCATCAAGTTGGCATGAAGTTATGCAACTACCAGAGACCACCCCTTGTCCAGTTGACACTTTTACACAACTCTTTAGTCATTCATTATTTTTAAAACAAGGACAATAATAGGGTCATATTTGTGCCTAACAGGGTAAAACTAAAATGCATATAAATCAAAATGTGCCAAGCTCATTTAAGCATAATACTCTTTAAGTGACAAAGCAAATGTATTCTATGCTTAGCAAATGCAGTTATATGAACACCTATGCAATAGCCCTATAATTCTATAAACATATGCTCCACCTATGAAAGTTTGTAGGCCAGACACTTCACGCTTTTCTCCTCCCCGTTTGAGTATTTAATATCTGCACTGCCCACTTACATCAATCCAGTTCTCTGAGGAGATCAGCATCAACTTTGATGTGAAGAATCTTCATTCCAATTGGGACCTTGTGAGGTCGACATCCATAAGCAAAGTCAGATCAGGACAGGCCATCCATATAGTCAGCAGCAATAAGCACCAACAATCACAGGCTCAAAAATCTCTTCATCTGTCGGGTTCTGGTCAACCCAAAGTGGGCTGCTTCACTTAGCCTTACCGGGCTAAGCCTTACCATTGACTGTCTCATCTTTCAGCCCTAGCATCATAAAGTTCTTAATAACCCTAGTCCCCTTGGACTAGGTCACGAACTTCAGACCAGGCAACCCACACTCATCTTGTCCTCTAGAGTCCCTGTGAACCAGGTTTACGGGTGTCAGTGGCCAGACTTCAAATTGTCCCTTTATTGCTCCACTTGGCCATCCAGAGTCATTAAATGAGATACTACAAGCTAAGACACAAACCAGTTTCATGGTAGACGCCAACATGGCAATGCTCTTTCCCCAAAAAGGTAAGTCACCAGGCTACTCGGGCTTCTTCATGCTCCTTCCCCCAACCATTGTTATTGAAACACATGCATCTGTAGACTCTATGACAGCAGCTCTTCTTATTTTAACAGACTTGATGAAAACACCTGCCTGCAGCCACTTCCTTTCTTTGAACTCGAGTTTCTTCTTTTGTATTTAAAAGGGGCTGGGCAAGAAAAGTGACTCTTCACCAGGAACAGCTGGAAGAACAGCTGAGATCTGTTTTAAAAAGTCTCACGACCTTCTGGTCACCCTGCTTGAACCTGAGAATGCATTTGGTAGTCTTCTCCTAACATAATTTCAAGGAACCCTGATGGCATTGTCTGGGGAGCTTCCGGCTGCTCCTCACAGAAATAGCTGCTGCAACCTACTGGTCCCTTCAAGAGTAAAAGGCAAGGCTTTCTTTGTTCTTGTAAATATTGACAAAACCTCAGAAACCCTATATAGAGTCACTAGGAGTCCTCAGAAAAGAACATCAGGTTTTGAACAAAGCCATAACACGTGTGAAGAGGAGGCCAGACCCAGCCGTGAGTAGTGTTTCCCTCCTGTTGTACGCAGGTTCGCTATGAATTGGCATTAACTGCATGGCTAACAATGCCAACGTGAGTTTAATTGACTCCATGTACGGCAAGGGTTTAGGGAGTGGTTGTTTTTTTAACCTAATGTAACCAGGCTTTCTGCCACTGAGTCCATTTTGACTCCGTGTGTTGCTATAGGGCGGACTAGAACTGTCTCTGTGGGTGTCTGAAGCTGTACCTCTTTCCAGGAGCAAGAACCCTCAGAGTTCTCCTGGGTAGAAGCTGGTGGGTTCGAACTGTGACCCTTGTGGTGCTGACCCAACACATAGCCCACTCTGCCACCAATGGCTCCACCTCACCTAACTGCATGGGAGAAAAGACTTAACAAGCCCCTCCTGAAGATGTTGACCTAAGACCCCCTCTGAGTCACTCATCTCTTTCCTGCAGAGTCACTGGGAGGCATCATCAGCTCCGAGGCATAACACAACAGCAGTACTCTTACTCCTAGAGTTCACATTTTAAAATTGTACAACAAGAACCACAATGACTCTTGGAAACTGAGCACTTAGTTCCCAGGGCCTCTAAGAACCAGTTCCCACATTGACTCTTTCAAGTTCGTGTTTAGGAAAACAAGAGAAAGAAGAGCTTGATGGGTGAGAATGTAAATTAAGTGCATGCAGTTAGCATCACTATTCAAGCATTGCCTGTCTGCTCCACATTGAAAACATTGACACAATCTCTTGCATATGGTTAGCATTGTCTTGGCTGCACTGGGCCACTTAATTTTTGGTCTTATGACATTAGCATGGGGGATGGTATGAGCAACAGTTTTTTGAGGCAGGTTTCTATGCGAGCAAGTTGTATTTCTGGCATGGCCCCAACCTTCGGAGCTTGCCTCCCACAGCAGGGCTGAGTGGTTTGGGCACGAAGCTGAGGGAGACGTGCTGGAAACAGTAACATTGCCTGCATTGTCCTGCCCCCTTCCCCAACTCAGTGGGGTTTCTTACAAGGCTGCCTTGGGCATGCACTTCACATGCTCAGGAATGTGAGAAATTGAGCTAATGCAAGTTTAATTTTCATATCAAATTGAACAAGAAATGAGTTTGTTGGAAGTCATCTCTGCTATGGCAGAAGTGCCAGGTTGGAGGGTTACCGAGATGGGCTGCCCTGTGCTATGACTTTGCACAGGGAGGGTGTGTGGATGAAGGTCATCCAGCATGCTGGGCCCAATTACACTCCCAGGGAAACTCCTAGGGACCATTCTTGGCAGCCCGCTTTCCTGAGCAGGGGGCATCCCGCTGCCTCTCTTAATTCTTGGCTCAGCTTCTGCTCCAACACTCGTCTCCTGCTGAGCAGCCCCTTCTCTCTCTCTCTCTCTCTCTCTCTCTCTCTCACACACACACACACACACACACACACCACATATGCACAGTTAAATTCACAATCTACCGGATGGAGTAATGCCATGCAATATTCTACGTGAAGATACTGTGTGTGGCTGGAGTCTCAGAGGTGGGCCTGGAGATGAGTGCAATTTGGGATGGACCAATTGGTTTGATCTCACCACTGTGGTTCATTCTTGCGAGCTAAGGAAGCCCAGAGTTATGTAACCCCCTGTCCTTGTCCATTGCCTGGGTCATGCCTTGGCAACAGTCACCATGAAATTGAACAAGAAATCAGTCTGTTGAAAGTCATTGCTGCTATGGCAGAAGTCCTTCCTTGACACCCTCAGCACACACGCCCTTTGTGTTCTCACTGCCATGAAAGGGGGATCGGATGATAGCATTGTGGTAGACCAAGATGGCGTGAGTTCTACTACCGCTCTTTTTAGGTGGAGAGTCCACGTGTATCATCTCTTCTTTTGCCTCCTTTCCTTCATGGAACAGACAAACAACAGCCCAAGAAATCAACCTTGCCATATGGGCTGAGTCTCATTCAAAATGACTCTAGTGGACCCAGGAAACCTTTCCTGAGATTCAATCTCTAAGGTAGTAGGCCGTCTCATCTTTCACCCACACATCAACTGGTGACTTTGAACTGCTTCCTCGAGATTGGCAGACCTCTGCTTAAGCCACAGCTGCAAAGGCGCCAGCAAGAGCAGCCACAGAAAGCCAGGCATGTGTAGAGTACTCCATCAACCTGCCCATCAGAAAAGATTTCATAGCCTCTATTGCACAGATAGAACGGGTGGGAGGGCCAGAGAGTTTATAAAGCAAGATCCAGCTAGCTGATTCTGACTCCTAGAACCTCTCTAAAGGGTTTCTGAGACTATCAATCTTTATGGGAGCAGACAACCTCTGATTTCCTGGAGAAGCAGCTGTTGGGTTTCAACTGCCAACTGCCAATTCAATGGTTAGCAGCCAGCGTTCCTGGGGAAAAAATTCCATTAGGTTTTCATAACCTCTTTCCACAATATTTGCAAGTACGCTGGGCCATTTTGCATTGGGCCATCCTGCCGTGAGCACAAGACTGGCAGCCTTTGCATCCAAGGTCCCTCCACTTCCTTTCTAGAAGATGGACTGTGTTTTTTATCCTCTCTGTCATCCTCCAGATTTCAGGAGGACCAGCTCCCCATTCCCTCTGAAAGTCTCATGCCTCACTTTGGAAAAGAATTGACATTAGGGGAAAAAAAAGATGCTTCCTCCCAGCATGAACCTTATTTGCATAACTAAGATGTGGAAATGAAGTTGTGGCAAACTCAATTTTCTTCACCTGATCCTTTCTTTTGAAGCTTTTATAGATTTGCGGTTGAAATTTCAATATTAAAACCTCCTAATCTAGTACCGACCAATGGAAATAGAAGGCAGGCTACCAAGAAGACCCCCCAAGTGAATATATTACCTAAATTTTCTAGTGGCTACATTAACAGGGTGGCAGATGGGGCACTCTCTTCCTGCAAAGAGTTGCAGTCTGGGAAACCCACAGGCACAGGTGACCCTGCCTGACAGGGCAAATCCCCCCAGGGTGAATCAGCTGGATGGCACTGAGTCAACGTGTTCCTTCAAACAACAGGCCAGAAGGGGACGCGTGCCAGTCCTTATCGTAATGTATTTGAATTAAAGAAAGACATCCAAAATACCCACAACATAGGATCAGTGTTTAATCATTAATGTGCTATTTTACAGTTTTTGCAGACTTAGGTTTTTGAAGCAATCACAAATAGCTCACTGTCATCTCGCCAATTCTCAGCTGGAAGTGACCTATGGGCATCAATTCAATGACCTGACCTTCAAATATGCGACTTCCCTGGATGGCAAGTTCTTTCTTTCTTTTCGTCTTGAAAGGACATGGACAGGGATAAATGTGATTCCTGTATCTTTCTCTTCTCTTTTCTTCCCTCCCTTCCCCTTCCTCTCTTTTTCTTTCTTTCTTTCTCTGTTTGTGCTCTCATAAGAACTCTGGGGACATTTTATAATCTAATAGAGTCGGGTGTGTATTAAGAGCAATAAACAAATACGAATTGTAAAATATGTAAATATGTATTAAGCAAGCACTAATCCCTATAGTTTTGCCAAAAAACATTTTGCTCCTCAGTACTTTACATCTCTGTATGAAAATGAATATTGATATTAGAATTTAGATGAGGCGTTCTCCTCCCAAAAAGATTTAGTCATTGTGTTTGTCTGGGTAGATGAGAGAAACGAATTCATAGACATGCATATGTGTAAAAGAAAGAGCATTATGTGTAAGATCAATTGAATATTGAGGAAACATCCCAGCCTAGTCCAGATCAAATCCATGAGTCCAATGTTAGCCCACATGTCTGATACCAATCAATAAATTCCTCTTCAGACTCATGAAACACATGCAATGATGCCAAATGCAGGAAGATCACAGGCTAGTGGGTGGAAGGTCTTGTCAATCCAGTGACTGTAGGAGCATATCAGCATTGGGATGGGTCTCCATGTGAGTCTTCTAGCTCCAGACTCTGGCTGCATCCATGTAGATCCATCAGCTTGACATTAGCAATGTCTTGCAGGAATTGAGCATGTGTTCCACCTGCAGTGAGTTGTTTCATTCCTCAGTGCCTCCACATGAGGTCATCAAGCTGTGGCCTGATTGACAGACTAAACTCCACCCCTTCACTCTTAAGTCCAAATTGACACAGATTATGTAACTACCACAGTCAGGGAAACCCACAGCTCTGCACTGCCCTATAGGATCACTGTGAGCTCGAATTGACTCCATGGCCATGGCAGTGAGTTTTTGAGAGCATTCAAAGAAGGTTCTGGTGGAATAGTGGCTTAAGTGTTGGTCTGCTGTCCCAAAGGAGGAAGATGAGAGTGCCTGCTTCTATAAGCATTTACAGCTTCAGAAACCAAACGGTGTGCTGTTTTAACTCTCTCCCAGAGAATCACTGTGTCAGAATGGCGTGGGTGGCAGAACTTGAAGGGAGAGATCCTGACCAAAAGGGTGGAGCCTCAACCCACTAGCCACCCCAGGAGAGGACATTATATAGCAGTCTGCTTCAGAAAGTACTTCCAGCTTTAAAAAGCCCAATGGGCCAGTTCTCCTCTGTATTACAGGTTGACTTTGAGTTGGAATTGCCTCAAAGACAGTGAGTTGTTTTCTTGCGTTCTCTCGCTCGCTCTCTCCCTCCCTCCCTCTCTCTCTCTTTGCAGTTAAATAATATGCTCAACATGGCGGGTTTGGGGTACAAAAGGTGGAAGAGGCATGATACTACCCACTAAGTATTTGGAAATGCAATCACCATTCCCTGATGAATAATGGAAAATACAGATAGCACAAGTGCTGACATGTGTCATTTTTTTCTTGATTGTCTATTACTGTGCCATAACCCACCCCAAGTAGTGTGGCTTAAAATAGCAACCATGCATTTGCTGATGCTGATGAAAGTAAGGCAGCACTTGCTGGAGACAGGATGCAGTTTCAAAATGGCTTCATCGTAGAGGCTCCCTCCTACTGACTGGTCGTTGGGAGAGTAGGTGGAGATGAGTTGCAAGTTCAGGTTCCCCCGAACATATCCATGGAATGATAGCTGACTTCTGAGAGGAAACACCAATGACAAGTCTTTCCAAAAGACATATATACTCGAGTTATAAGCCGACCTGGATTTCAGGTTGGCTTATACTCTAGTATATTTGGTCCCTCCATGAGCATGTTGCTCTGTCAGCCTTCATGTGCCTGTGACCCATTGTCAAAAGCAGTCTTAATATCTGGCAGGACCAATGCTTATGCAAACTCTGACTGATCATTTCTTGAATCAAGGAACTCGTTACTCACCGAGGCACTTGATTCTGTCCTTTGCTTCTGTCTCTAGTCTGCTTTTCGAAATAATATCCACTCCTGAGTCTTCATTGGAGTCTTCCAACCTCCCAGAACAAGCCAATTCCTTATTTTAACTAGCCTCATTTCAGATATCTTAAAGTTATGACCACCATCTCTGCTCGTGACGCTGAAGGTTACAGATGCGGAAGATGACTGTGGGTATGACATCAACTTTTATTCATGAACAGCAAATTGAGGAGGTAAAAGGGAAGAAGGAATGGAGAAGGAGAAAACAGATATAGGCAGCATTAAGAAAGGAAAGACGGAAGAACCCAAGAAAAGATAAGCTACTGGCATCATTCAGGATGACATGGGTCCCTACAGTTGTCCCAAGAGTTGGATCCCCTGATGTGGAAAGTGGGCCTCTGTGAGGAAGAGGACCTTGACTGGCATCATGGGTGAGATCAGGGCTCTGCCCACATTCAAATCTGGGCCTCTTGGTCTCACCCACTTCCTTGTGCAAGCCAACTGTCATCACGTGTTTCTGTGCTTTTATATGTCAGCGCGACAGTGCCTTTCTTCAAAAGAGTGCTACAGTTTTACTTGGGTTCTGGGAGGCCAGTGCATGTGGGGGTCATGTTTGGCTAAGTAAATGATTAAATGCCATAAAATAGTAGGACATCACCTCTTGGGGCAATAGAGAAAATGCTGCTGGATGGTGCTGGAAAGAGTACAGCCCACACTGATTTGAGTAATGGCTGGGAGGGAGGACATGAGTAGATTTTCATTTTTCATTTCTGACCATATCACACAAACATAGCAACTAGATGTAAGTCATGAGATGAGGCACTCCGATTAAATATGAAATGCTCCCTCCAAGAGACATATTGGTTATAAGTAGAAGGACCTGAAATTGTTTTCTGGGAAGAATGAAACAGGGAGGCTGTATATCTATGTTGGATACCACTGATAAGTGACATTCTGATTATTCACCTATTGTCCTCTCCAGATTCCTCAAATTCATTCTCTCTCTTTCTTCCCCTTCCCGTCTCCCCGCCCCGCCCCCCCCGATATTTCTCTTAGAAAGATAAACCTTTTCTCTCTTCCTTGTTTGGGGGTCTTGTTTCAGCCTTAAATATTGATGATTTCCATAAGTATTGGTTCTTCTTAGTGTGTATGTTTGTATGTGTGTGTCTGTGTGTATGTGTGTGTTTGTGTGTGGTTCATCGTATTTCCCCCCTCACCCCTGCGTTCTCTTCTCGCAGAATAGTGGGGTGATATGTAAACTTCTATGACCCCATCTCCCCTCCTCCCCACTGCTACCTGCTTTTGACTGTTCCTTATGCTCAGCCCACACTGAACTTAGCAACCATCGCAAAGGGTCATTGTCTGGTGCCCGTATTTCAATGGCAGGACATCTCTTCCCGGGTATCCAAGCAGAGGCTGATGAACCGACAGGCACCAGTCTGTGAGACTCTCTCTAGCTCAATCCCAGTTCTTATTGACTGTCCCATTCTCCATTGTCCACACCATCATCTCAGTTTGCTTCGCCATCATTTCTCTTCTGTCACATTTCTCCTTCAGTGGGCTCCCCGTGTTCTTAAGAGTTCCCTCAGCATTAAGGCATCATCCATTTTCCACTTGAATGACAGCCTCAGGGGGACAGTGGCTTGGCATGTCCTGTCACCTCTCCTCGCTGAATTCAGTGTCTGGGACATGGTAGCTTGTAGTCGTGAGAGATTACCCCAAATAGTACGAGTGAGGACAAACAAGTTGGGGTTTTATAGTGGGACAGTGTCGGAGGGGTCTGACTTAGGACGTGAGGTACAAATCCAGTTGTCTGCCCTTATGCTTGGGGTTGTCTTGATCTGCTTCTCTCTGTGGCTCATCCTCTCTGCTTGCAAGAAGGCTCTGCGTGTGTGACATGAATGAATGTGACCTCTGCAAGTCTCAGGTAGATCTTTCATGATTTCAGATTCCCCAAGCAAGATGTAATTGGTCCCTTGCCTCTGTATCTGAATAATCAAAGTAAGAACGTCAATGGATGGCCTCACTGGAGTCACCAGTCCAGCTCTGGGACCACTTAATAGGTCCTTGACATTGGACTGTGATCCCCATGGTCAGCAGTTTGAAACCACCAGCAGTTCCACGGGAGAAAGACTTCACAGTCACAGAAACCCACGGGGGGTCACCACGAGCCAGCATTGGCTCAGCGACAGTGAGTGGAGTACATCAGTAAGCTCTGGTGGCATCGTGGTTACGAATTGAGTTGCTGGCTACAAGATCAGCAGCTCATTGCCACCAGCCGCTCCAAGGGAGAAAGATGGGTTTTCTACTCCTGTAAACAGTCCAGAAAGCACAGGGCCAGTTCTGCCTTGTCCTACAGGGACACTGTGAGTGTGCATGAAACCAAAGGTACTAAGATTGGAGTTTGAGGTACAGTGAAGGCCCTACTTGGGTTCATAAGCACACCCTGCAGTTGAGAGTAGGTTTGGGAAAGAAAAGAAAGAATCTTATCTACCAAGAAAAGAAAAAAAATGTCCACTGGATGGATGATTGCATTGGTTTTGGATGGAACTTGGTGGTACTTGTCAAGTAGTAGTGTGCCCACCACACATGCTTTTGTCAACCGGTGTACATGGGATAAGCATCTATTTCAGACCATGTAGCTCTGGTAGTGCCGTGGGTCCTGTGGTGAGCGATTAATTCCAAGTCACCTATGCGAACCCCCCCCTCCCCCCCAGCCACTCTGCACCTTGAGAGAACGATGAGGCCTTCTACTCCTGTAAATGTTTAAACCTTCAGAAACCCACCAGGTGATTCCATTTTGTCCTGCAGAGTCTCCATGAGTCAGCAAAATAAGAGGTGCCTAGAACAATTAGTGTCTTTGTGGCATAATGGTTACAAGTTGAGCTGCTAACCTCAAGGTCAGTAGTTCAAAATCATCAAGCAACCTCTGAAGCTGTCTACTTTCATAAACATTAACTGTCTCAGAAACCTATAAGGCAGTGGTTCTCAACCTTCCTCATGCTGTGACCCTTTAATACAGTTCCTCATGTTGTGGAACATAAAATTATCTTCATTGCTACTTCATAACTGTCATTTTGCTACTATTATGAGTCAGGTGATTCCTGTGAAAGGGTCATTCAACCCCCAAAGGGGTCATAACCCACAGTTGAGAACCATTGTTATAGAAGAAGCAGTGCTGCCCTGCCCTGTGGAGTCACTATGAGTTGGGATGAACTTAAGGGCAGTGAGTTTGTGTTCTGGTCTTGTTTGATGGGGAAGGACTTAGATCACTCAGACGCTCACTGAAAGGACTGTGGCTCAATCAGCAGCCCACTAGCTGCTACCCAGGGAGAGAGATGAGACCTGCTTTCATACTGATTTGCAGCTGAGAAACCCTGCATGAGAAGTTCTGTTCTGCCCTGTTGTGTCTCTGTGAGTCTGAGTGGACTTCAAGGCAGTGTGCTTGAGTTTGAGATGGGAGATATTATTAGAAAAAGAATAACAAAATTTTAATTCTCCAGTAGCTCACAGATGACTGAGGAAGAGGCATGATGAGTTTGTATATGTACATATGCATGGTGTACACCACACACACACACACACTCACACCCCTGTATTACTCAGGTGTTCTGAAGGGACCACGTTAATCAGGTGGGTTCTTCTACTTCTTAGCTATTCCTGTTTCCAGTCTTAGGGCCTCCCTTCTTTATAGCTGACCTTTTGACCATCTCTCCCCACCCCCTGAGTTGAGAATTCCTGCATTGACTTGCACAAACTCAGTCTTGATGTTGAAAGGACTGAAAAGTCAGGGTGACAATCATGGTGTGTCCCCAATAGTCCAGGCAATCCAGGACCAGGTTTGGGCATCTTATTCATTCCCTGGGGGTGGTTTCTAGGTAGAGAACCATTCTGGCTGAGCTTTATTGACTGGGCTAAATTTCATAGGAAATCTGTGTATAGACACATAATCCAAATTTCCTCCTGAGTTTAAAATTTTTAAAATTACCAGTTTTGGGGGACTCTTACAGCTCTTTTAATATTCCATACACCAACTGTATCAAGTATATTTGTACATATGTTGTCATCAACATTTCCAAAACATTTTCCATGTGAGCCCTTGGTATAGACTCCTCTTTTTTTACCACCCTCCCGCTCTTGTGGATCCTTGATTAATTATATATAGTTATTATTTTGTATCCTACACTGTTCATTGTCTCCCTTCAACCACATTCCTTTTATTCATTCTCTTTTTTTTGGGGGGGTGCAATATATCCAACTTTGTGATAGTCTCTCCCTTTCTCCCTTCCCCCTTCATGACCATTTACCTACCCCCATTATATCACTAAACCCATTACTGTCATTTGCCCCTTGTCTGACCTGGATCTAGTTCTAGAAATAGCATCTGGTAAACCTATCACATATATAGTCCTGCTGTCACAAGGATAAGAAATAGCAATGTACAACCAAGTATGCATGTAATGATGACAGATGAACAGGTGCAATGTATGGGAGTACACGCACAAGCACATGTCGGCTTACCAGAGGCTATTGCTGTTTCATCGGCCAGAGGTTCTAGTATCGATTGTGAATAATAGTGGTCTCAGAACAGTATTTGCCTTTCAGTTGTTGATTTATGTCCCTGAGTACAATGCCCTACAGGCTCATCCATATTTCATGGATGCATCATTACTCGTTCACATTGTATAATGCCATCATTATCACATGTTGTGTAGTATCCCACTGTGTTTATCTACTGCATTTTGTTGATTCATTCAACTGTTGATAGGCCTGCCAACAAACTTCCCATCCAAAGTCAATGGATGCCACAAAGACCATAGAAAATGTTTGTTTAGTCCAGGAGAGTGACATCTTAAAGATGAAAACTTTGAACAAGAGGTTGTGTGTGTGTGTGTACATATATAAATAAACAGGGAGGAAGATTGTAACAGAGACCTAACATGATCTAAGAGAAAGCTGGACCATTCCACCCAGACCATTTAGGGGCCCTCTTAGGATGTGTTTTTCTCTTTGCTTCACTGTCGATTCTCTCACTACACATTTGTGTTAGAGTGACATTGTGCCTTGTAAGGTTTTCAACAACTGGCTTTTAAGAAGTAGATAGCCAGTAACATAATTTCCAAGGACAGGGTTCTTCATCCTGATAGTATGAACCAGGGCCTTGGAAACTCATAAGCACTCCTCTTAGGTCCTCAAAGGCACCACTATTGGTGTCTCCCTCTCTGGAGGAAAAAAAACTGATAAAAATGGAAATCCCTATGGAAATAATTAGTCCAGTGGATGAACAGACCATGCAAAACACCTTGAGACCAGAAGACCTAGATGGTGCTCAGCTACTACTACCAATTGCCTTGAAAGGGATTCCTTTGGATCTTCCAGAGCCTGGAGAGAGTGAAAGGAAAAATGTAGACTAGAACTCTACCATAAAGACCCAAGACTTTGTAGGCAGTTGACAGCAAGATCGCTAAGGCCATGACTCCTTGTTAACTTTTAGATCTGGAACCGAAATCACCAAGTGGGTGGAGTGGCTGGTGGGGTGGCAAGTGTGACTGGCTAGTGGGATGACAGTGGCTTTCTACTGCTGGGTGGTGTTGGTAATCACTGGGCCAGGGAGGAAGTAGGACTAGCTAGGACAGGATATATTGAGTTACTTGGTCAGGTTCTGATTGGCAGAGTCATTGTGGGAGGTGAGGTGGTAGGAGGGGTGGCAGCCTGTATGGGAGGGAGGGCACCAACAGGGTCAGGGTGAGGAAGAAAGGGCGTGGGCTTGGACCTTGCTCCCAGCCAGTTGGGGCTACAGTTGTAGAGTTGGTTCCTCTAATCGCCAGCAGAGTGGAGGGAAGGGGATCACTGGGCAAAGATGTCTGGGCTCTTCCAGTTGGCGGTAGCCAGAAACCAGGGTGCTATTTCCTGCCAGGCATGTCTACCAGCTGCTCTCTGTCGGGGATTCAGCAGAGTTACCTTCAGCGCGTCTCATCCGGGATTGCTGCTGTCTTTGTCTCAAAAGCCCATGCTGTGTTGGACCACCTGGGAGGATTTCTCAGCTTTGCCTCTTTGCAGACATTTCCTATCAGTTTCTTCCACTAGTCCTTTATAATTATGTTTGATGCTCAGGGTTTCAGGATGGTCTTGTATCTGTTTTACCAAAGTAGACAATGCTATCTGCTGGGGGCTATTGCTGTCCCAAGATTAATGCCTGAGGGGACATGACAGCTACTCTTCCTCCCATGCTGACACCTGAAACTGAGCATCACACATTGATTTCTTCTCTCATCCAGAAATTATTGTGGAAGTGGACTTGACCAAAAATGTAAGCATATATTCATACACTGCTTAACAAGTGATGTAAAGTTATTGCTTTCCTGATTGGGGGGGTGCTTTGGTTGGCCATCTCTTGAAACAAATATATTCTGCTATTCAGGTTTGGGGCCATCTTGAGGGACAAAACTCACCTGTGATTTGGTCTTGAAATTGAGAGTGGTGAAAGAGGCACACCGAGAGGCACTGCAACCAGCTGGAAAGGCTCAGGGAGAGGCAGCCCTGAGATCTGACTCTAGCTCTGCTATTGAACGAGTGTAACTCTGTCCCTTGCACAGTGGCACCAAAGATGGAAATCCCCAGGGTCTCTTGGACAGCGTAACTCTGCAATTTTTTTTGCTGTTGTTATGTTGACTTTCGACTCTTAGTGAAAAAATAGAACTAACCCGTTGGGGGTTCTGGGATGTAATCTTTACCAGGGCTGCTCACCAGGCTGTTCTCTTGTGGAGTGGCTGAGTGGGTTTGAAACATCAACTGTTTGATTAGCAGACAAGTTCTTAGCTATTTACCACCAGGGTTCCTTATATACAGCATGCGCACTTTTAATACACTTGATGTGTCTATGTAAACACACATGTACACCTGTACGTGAATATAAATGCATTCTGTCTTTCCCTAATGTACATCCTAACACACGCACACTCATTATGTGAACAGACAGGGTTTCTTTGATGGAATGTCTGCTCCATCACAGTCACAGTGCAGAATACAAGGAATATTTGCACATTTTCCTAGTCCTTGCCCTCAGAGGGCTAATAGTCTGGAGAAGACTACAATTAAGCTTCTAATTTTGATATGTTGTCATTTATCCTGTAACGCACACACTTGGAACTGTCAAAAGGGTCTCCTTGAATGTTGACTAACTAAAGGAAGCACTAATTGGCTAGCTGTCTCCTCTCTGAATATATACCCTCAGATGGACATCACAACCGAGTCTGTCCTCATAAGTAATTGCCGCCTCCCACGGTTTAGCTCAGGCGCTGGGCAGACAGCCAGGAACAAGGTGATTGGAATCACAGCGGTTGGCCGTGTGGAGCGCTCACACAATCAGACACATTGCTTGTATGTTTATTTGTGGTTTTTCTTGTTTTTAAGAGGAGCTGAAATGGTCTTCATAAATACCAGCAATACACGAAGATCTAAAACACATTTTTCCCCCTAACAAAATTAAGGAAAAAAACAGGGGAAGGTTATAAAACTAAGATGGAGCGAAGACAATCACTGCAGAGCACGCTATGATTTGCAGCAGAGAATGCTCCATTTTGTAGTAGCTAAAGCAACTGGGAGATACCAATAACTATTGGTATTATGAAACCCACCCAGAATAAAAATGCATATGTGTTTAGGTGAGGGACAGCGTTGCTTGACACTGAAGTCAGTAGAATTTCTTCCAATGAACCTTACAAATGTCTTTTGTCCTGACCCAAAGAGAGGCAGAAAACTACAGGGCCATATTTTACATACACAAAGGAGCTTCAAAAAGTGTGTTGGGAGAATCCCACCCTCTGTTCAACCCATTTGTGCCCCTCATATGTGTGCTGTTGTCCAGTGAACCTCTGACTGAAGCCAAGTGCATGCAGAATGGAATTGCACCCTTGGGAGCCACAGGGTAGCCATGGGCTGATATTCAGAAGTAGGAAACCAGGTTTTCCTTCCTAGACCATCTTTCTGACAGGGGAATTGCATTGAGAACTACTCTGCCTCATAGCCAACACCGGGTCTCCATGGAGAGTTTCGGTGGATGCTCTTGGGAATGACTAGAACTCCAACCTGGAAAAGGCAAATTATACATAGTCCCATTCTTCTGAAGACTCTCCATAGTTAGTTATGATGCACCCAGGCTAATGCTTTGGCATAGTCAATAAAACACAAGGAAATGAAGAGACTTCATCTTAAATACTTGGGACATGTCATCAGGGACCAGTCCCTGAGAAAGGGCATCCTGCTTGGCAAAGTAGAATGGCCGAGGAAGAAAGGGCTGAGCTCAGCGAGGCAGAATGATACCGTGGCTGTAACAGTGGACTCAAGCATAAGGAAAATGGTGAGAATAGTGCAGGCCCAGTCAGTGTTTCGTTCTGCTGTGCCTAAGGTCCTGTGGCACCTAACAACAACAACAACGACAATGACAATTCAAGTAGGGTCTCAAACATCTCAGTCACATTCAGGAAGCACTAGTCCTAGATAATGATTCCTCCATGCAATTTACAGGCTACCTACAGGGGAACATAGCCAAGTGAGCCAGTGCTGCCATTGTTCCAAGAACTCTTTCCATCTCCAACGGCAGATGGTCAGAGTCAAGGAGAGCCCGGAGTTCCCGCCTCTGTTGCTTGGACAAGGAAGTGAGTTACCTTTCTGGCCTCAGGTCTCATATGCCTAAGAGAGAGATCCCTGATTTAAAAGATTCTTTGGAACTCAGAGATAAATAGTGAGCGATTATAGCGTTCACGATTTACTTTAGGCTTAGAAAATCATTTGGGGGCAATTCTGTCCTGATACACAGATTTTTTTCTGAGTCCAGGTGGACTCTAACAACAGCCTCCTCAGGAACTCCCAAGGTAAAGCAGGGATTTTGCTTTTGTACTGTATGGCTGTATGGAAAAGAGCAAATTGGATTAGATTACTATACAGCTAGCATTACAACAAAGTTTTTTTCTGTGCTATGTTTTCTCTGCCTACAAAGTTCAGAACCATTCTCCAGGGAAAGGTTTCTGGAGTCCCAGTGTCCCAGTGACGATTCAAGGATAAAGGGTCTAGACCTGAGTGGGACAAGGATCTGTGATCGGCGTTGGGTTACAAGAGAATGTCGAAAACAGGCAGGTACCAGGTGCATGGAAAATTGACCCTTGGTCTGGGTGTGTTGCTGGGCTGTGGCTTTGTTCCCAATTTCCCCATCGTGAAACATTTGATGATAATAGTGGCCCTATCTTTCTTGAGGTTGATGTACAAAAGATAATGAAGATAAGATTGAAGGGAAGAGTATTTGAGGAAGTGTTCTACTTAGATTAAGGGTTGAAGAATGCCAAAAAACATCCAAGGAGAGAGCTTTCTTCTCAGTTGGCTCAAAGCATGGGCGATTATCCTATCTGCTATGAGACTGAGGGCCCCTTGCTTTCTCTTCCACCCTGGGCAGCTCTAGAGGAGACATCAGCTGGGTGTCAGGTATTCAGGAATCTCGGACCAGAGGCTGGGAGTCAGAGAATTGTTGGGATCTCAGCAAGCCCCTAGAATTCTAGATAATCTTTGAGAAGTTCACTATCCTTCATAGCAAATGACTCACATTTATTTAAAATAAAAAAGCGAAGCTGGGTCACAACCAAGAACCATTCCAGTTCCAGCCAATCCCAGTGCTGGGGGCAGACACAAGAAGTGCAGGAGCAGCACAGGTCCTTGGGCTCTTGGGATTTGGATTCTACTGGAGGAGGCAGGCTTACTTGATAGGCCAATTTCATGTTCAGATCTTCGTCACATCAGGGAAAAGCAGGGTCATGCCAGGGGAAAAGGGGTAGGTTGGGTCATTATTGCTTAGGCATCCCAGACAGGCTGTGGAGGTAGCATTTATTACATCCTCTCATTTATTAATTTTCCATGCTTTATGCACAATTAAACTGACATCTGAAAAAGTGGCGTTGTCCTTTGCAAACTCCTCTTGACGGTGGCAGGAACCCCAGCCCTCGATTTGCAGAGGTAACTCCTGACCTACGCTCCATTGCAGAAGGCATCAGTAAAGGGAGATAAACACAATGATCTTGCCACCTGAAAGATAAATATATTTCTAGCTCTGGGGCAGGGATGAGACTTCTTGACTAATTTTCAAGATGCGCTATTAGTCTATTGGGTCTGTAGCTATGGAATACCTACTGTGTGCCTAAGCTAAAGTAAGGAACCAAGGCTAGGATTTTGAGAAGTCCAGATTCTCCTTTTAGAAAAGCTTACTCTGCCAGGGGAGAATCCGATGGAATTTCATCTCTCCTAGAGAGCAAATGGAATGATGGTTGTGCTTATACAATGCTAATGAATGGATACACAAAACCCAAACCTAACTCACGTCCATCAAGCCCATGCTGACCCATAGAGAACAGCTGTTGGTTTCTGAGACTGAAGCTGTTTATGGGAATAGACAGCTCAGTCATTCTCCCCAGAACCTGCTGGTGGTTTCAAACTGCCAACCATGCACACTGGAGCCCAATGCATAAACACTGCACCATGGGGAATCCTAATGGACATGCAGGATGAGAACAAAATATACTGTCATAGCAGAGGGCTTCCAGCTAGTTCTCTTTGGTTCAGCCATGGCCATTGAAGCAAATGCAGAACAGACCCGAATTTGTAAAATAGCGGTGCACCTGAATGAATGGTGACAGAATGGGAAATGGTACAGATGGAGGAACCCATGGTCATGGAAGCAGCAGTCAAGAAATCTAGTGAGGGAATCCATGCATTAGGTAAGTCTGCTGCACAAGGCCTTTTGCAAATGTTGAGGAGCAAAGACGTTACTTTGAGGACTAAAGGAAGGGTACGTGAGCCAAGTCACCAAGTCGAGAGCCCTAGTGGTGTGGTGGTTACTCACTGAACTGCTAAGTACAAGGTCAGCAGTTTGAAAACAACACCTGATCCTTGGGAGGAAGATCAGGCTTTCTACACTCTTGAAGAAGATTAGTCTATAGAGTCCTAACAAGGGCGGCTCTACCTTGTCCTATACGTTCACAATGAGTCAGAATAAACTTCATGGCAGCGAGTTTGGTGGGGTTTTTTGTTTGTTTGGGTATGGAGTGAAGTCAGGAGGCTTTTTATCATCACCTCCTGGGCACATCCATGAGGAAGACTTCGGAAGACTTGAGGCATTTGAATTCGAATTTTGGAGGAAAATACCGAAGAACAAACATGTCACCTTGGAGGAAGTAGGAGAATGCTTCTAAGAAGTTAACGATGACAAGACTTGGTCTCCCTGACTGTTACTTGGTATCAGAAGAGACCAGTCCCCAGGAAAGCTTATTGTGCCAGGTAAAGTGGAAGGGTCCTGACAATGGAGGCCAGTCAGGAGATGGAGAGACACAGTGGCTGCCCCACTGGGCTCACACATGACAATGATGAAGATGCTGTGTGTCGCCTATTGGGAAATGTGACAACAGAATCTCCACCCCACCCCACCCCCTGCAGCTTCTTTCCATCCTTGCAAGTGCTGGTAGGTACTGCAGTGGGTGAGCAGTGAAGCACGGAGTCATTGCCCACTGGGGGTCCTAGGTACCCATATGGATCCTTCTTTCTCTTCCTTTGCAGAACCAAAGCGCCGGGTCAGAAAAGGGAGCAGACACCCAGTACAATGGCAGGTGGAACTCGGCGTCTTGACTTAGACTGGGAAAACACAGAACGAGTCAGTTTTCCGAGTGGAAATCCTTATCTCTGTATCTGAATTTTAAGATTTATTGTGCATGTGTACTGCAATTGCAAAGTAACAGTCATCTCCTTTTTTCCCCTCATTCTCGTCTAAATTGCAACCACAGTGTGTCATCAAAAAGCTATTAAGTGACAACTTATGGGAGCCAAAAAGTTTCCTGTAATTTGCATACATTTTTTCCACATTCCGAATGTTAGTGATTAAATCGTGTGCGTGTGCGCGCGCGCATGCTTAAAATAATATATTATTATTGGACATGAATATAATAATAACTGCAAAATGTTGGCATTAACAGTCTATGTGTGACATTTCCATAGTGCAGCCCAGCATATGCTTCGTTCTTCATTAAGAGATTTTAAAATAACTTGTATTTAGCAGGAATACATTATCTTTTATTCAGAATTAATTATATGCTGTTTTGTGTACCATAATTTAAAGTGCTACCCACTTCTAATATGTAAGACGCCAAAGAAACTATGGTTACAATTCATTACAATTGGCTTCTTTCCTTTGCAATTTCGTGGCATAATGAATACACCGAGCCGAAGTGCTATTTGTTACTTTAATCAAAAGTTACATGAAGTGCCTATAACTAACAGTTACAAATCCTTACTTTTTTTTTTTTTTTAAGCACAGCGTGCCTCAAGAAAATGGGAGCAGTCGGGGTGGAGAGTTGGTGTGGAATGATGTCTTTTGTCACTCCTGGTTGTCATCTTTTCAGAACGAGAGTGCAGAAGGGGCATGGGCGTGAAAGAGAGGGTTGATAAAGCATTTACAATCTTTATGCTTTATAGGCAAGCCCCAAACCCACTGCCATGGAATGGATTCAAACCCACAAATGACCCTGAAGAGCCTGGAGGGTTTCTAGGCCTGGGGGTCTTCCTACGAGAAGATTGTCCCCTCTCTCTCCTACAGGATGGCTGGTGGATGCCAACTGCGTGGATCCTTTGGTTTGCAGCTGAGCATTTTCACCACGGAGCCACCAGAACTCCTCATGGAAGCCTGAAACCTAAAAAGTAAACAAAAAAAGCAAGTCTAACCATTGAGTTGATGCCTAGAAAGGGTTTCCGGGCCATCCCTCTCTTATGGAGTAGTTAGTTTCATCGCTTTCCCATGTCCAATGCTTATTTAGCCTCCATGATTGGTAGGTCCATTTCAAGACTTCTTTGAAAGAGATAGATGATGTTTGTTAGGTGACTCAATCTAGGTGTCTAGATTAAAATAACTATAACCATAACTTAAAAAATGAAGCCTGCATGTTATATATCTCTGTATCTATTTATCATCTCCCCTGGCAGGATGTTACTTTGGGCTAAAGTGCAAGGTACCTTCCTTTCATGACCATTGTGTTGGTTTGTTTATTTTTAATGATGAGGAAAATGACCCCTGAGAGATGAACCCCTTTCCTAAACCGTATAAACCCAAACCATTGGCTGGTTAGGGCAGGATCCCTGGTGGCATAGTTACAATCTGGGCTACTAACTTCCAGGTCAGCAGTATGAAACCACCAGCAAGATGGGCTTTCTACTCTGGTAAAAAGTTACAGACTTGAAAACTCAGAGGCACTTCTACCCAGTCTGATAGGGTCCTGGGAGTTGGCATCAACTTGATGTCAGTGATTTTTAAGTGAGCTAGCTCAATGACAAAGCCCTCTGAGTTGTAGCAGCTGGTTTTTGGATGCAGCCCCTGGCAACATTCTTGTAGCAGATGCTTCATAATTCCCAAGGGAAGGCCTTTAGCATGAGACTGAAGTCCCTGGATTTGGAAGAACTGTATCCTAAGCATTTCTGATCTTGAGTGGTACTCTGTTAACTTTCCTATTAAAAACCAAGATCATTGGGAGAGGGGCATGATTACTGAACCACAGTACTGGGACTATATAAAAGCAGCATTATATGTCCCCTACTTCAGATTTTCTGAATCAGAGACCAGGGTGGGACCCAGCAGTTTGTGCGTTCATACCCACCAAGTGATTCTAAAGTATTCTAAGATCTGACAACCGAAGTTCTGAAGATGAGATGTTTTCAGCCTCCCCGCCCTTGCCGCACATTTCCACTTCTTAATTTCTCCACCCTGCCACCAGCTGTGAAGGATGAGAAGGCTCTTTCTTGCAGGCCGCAGTTCCTTTCAGAGAATCTCACTGACTTTGAGATCCAGGCTCGACTTTAAAATCAATGGCACAGGCAGATGAGATCTTTAAAATAGTTAGTGGCCCTACCAGGCAGTCATTGTTCTCTTAAAATGCCAACAGCACAATAGGTCCAGACCTACTGGGTTTCCAGCTAGGTAATTGGTTCCTAAATGGAATCTAGTTGAGTCTTACCTTGGTTTTGTCGATGACTAGCTGTGTCGTTTTTGAGCAGGCTGAGAGCCTTTTCCTTTGTGTATCTGGGGCTTGCTATGATGATCACACCTTCCTTTCACAAGGCAATTTTGAACATTAAAGGATGTGCTGAATGGCAAATGCTTCGCTGAGAGCTTGATCCTATGTGGAAGAGATGTGCTAAGACATGTAACCATGGCTATGCCCTGGTGGTTTTCGGATCCGTAGTCCCTCTTTTAAATTGAGATTAGCTGTAGTGCCTAAAGGTGGTAAGATCCAGAGATAAAGAGTGGCTCTCTGTAGCAGTAAATCTAAGGGGGAATAAAAGAAGAAGGAAGAAGACTGTACCTCACTGAAAGCTCAGCTTGTAGAACTGGGTGTGTTGTTGTTGTAGTTGTTTTTAGGTACCATGAAGTAGGTTCCTACTCACAGTGTCCCCTTGTGCAACCGAGGAAAACACTGCCAGGTCCTACACCCTCTTCATAATGTTTCTTACGTTGGAGCTCATCCGTGTAGCCACTGTGTCAATCCTTCTTGTTGACGGCCTTCTTCTTTGTCAAAGTCCCTCTCCTGTACTCAGCATAATGCTTTTTTCCAGGCATCAATCCCTCTGATAATGCACCCAAAGTACATATGCCCCAGTGATGTCTTGCCATCCTCACTGCCAGGAGTACTTTGGCTGTACTTCTTCCGAGACAGATTTGTTTCTGTCCATGGTATCTTCAAGATGCTTCACTAGCACCCAAATTCAGATGCGTCCTTTCTTCTTAGGCCTTCCTTATTCATTTTCTAGCTTTCACATGCGTACGAGGCAAATGAAATTACCATGTCTCGGGTCAGGCACACCTCTGCCCTCAAAGGATGTAGAGTGTATTACGTGCTTCATGAATGACCATGTGCACCATTGCTCAATTGCTTCATAGCCAGTTTTTACAAAGGGAGCTGTTCCCCGAGTCCAGTTGCTTCTTCTTATTTTCAGTTGAGTCAACACCTGTAGCACAAAATGCCGGTGCCCCTGCACCACCTTCCTGATACTTACTATGTCTGAGTCTAGTGTTGCCGTTCCTATATAAAGAGTGACTTCCGATCTAAGGGACTCATTTTCTAGTATTCGATCAGACAATATTTTGTTATGGTTGATTGTCATTTTGTGAACTGAATTGTAAAAGTAGACCTCTAGGCATTTCATTCTGTCTCAGCTTTGTCTAGAAGCGCTGCTGAAATGGGTCCACCAGGGAGAGTCCTATCTTTGAAATCCTGGTGGTAGTGTTTTCAGAATCCCAGAAGTATAGTAGCCACAGTACACAAAACTGACAGATGGGTGGTGAAATTTTGCTAGTACGTATGCTGTTTGCTTTATATCCCTGATGGACCATGGCAACCATGGATCAGTAGCATTGTATTGTGTTGGGACCCTGGCCTCGGAGAGATGGAGTAAATTGATGAAGGTGACTCAGGAGATGCATTAGGTGATCTGACTCCCGTGCTTGTATGTGCAGTGGTAAGGAGAGATCTGCCATTGGAGAAGGACATCATGTTTGGCCAAGTATGGGGTCAGCAAAGAAGAGGAAGACCCTAGACAAGATGTAGTGGCTCAAGTGTAAGAATGATTTTGAGGATGGCATAGGACCATACAGTGTCTGGTACATTGTACATTGGATCAGTGTGAGTCATGACTGACTCCACAGCACTTATTCACAATCACGTACCTGAAGACTCATATTGCACCTGCAACCCCCGTGCCATATTGGATGATCATTTCTAGTTCTTGTGGCATCGGTCCGCACTCATTGCAAGCCACCATGGTGCAGAAGAGAATTCTCCATTAACTTTTCTTGGCTGTGAGCTTCATGGCTGGGGCCTGGGTAGTATAGTTGGGTAAAGGATTGCCTGCTGACTACGACCTTAGCTTATGAACTCCACCAGCCACTCAAGGGGCCTTTTGGTAAGTGTGAGTGTGGTCTCTCCATGCCTGTGTCCAAACACTGCTTGGCTTCTGTTTCTCATGAGCTGCCCCTGCTCAGCATCAGGGGCCCACTGATCTCTCCTCTATAAGGATGCCAGATTCTTAACCTTTCCTCTCCACCTGGGTGTCTTGGAAAAAGTATGCGTTTCCTAGATAGAGTCAGCCAGAAAGCTTGGGTGGGCTGGCGCTTGCAGCGTGCCAAGAATTTCACCGGGCGAAATCTGGGAAGCCAAAAAACTCTCTCAAGAAGGATAGGGAAGGACAATAGGCTTGGTGGTTACTTCCTTGGATCTTGGTCCAGGTGAGAAGGAAAGAGACAGAAGGTTGAGCGGTGAATGAACTTGAAAAACAAGTAACTGCGCAGAGCTCATACCCACTCGACACTCATCAGCGACTTCTTTTCCCCTTGCTCCCCACCCCTCAGGCCAGTGAGGCAGATGCTGTTGGCAGGGGAGGGGGGGAGTGTTCCCTCCATCCCTTCACTATTCAAACTACAAATCTTATGGATGATTGGCACACCACTTGATTTTAGGGCACACTAGTACTCTGTGCGGCAATTTGAAGTTGTGTTTGATTTCAGAATGTATGCCAAGTGAAACATTTTGAGTGCCTTATTACCTGCGTAGAGTTTGGAAAACACCACAAAACACTGAGCTTCTTTGCAGGGATGTGTGGGCTTTCACTCTAACAGGTAACCCTTTGCTTTGATAAACATCCAAGGTCATGCAACATTGGAAAAGATCCCTTTGCTGGCCAAGGTGCTCTTGGGGCATATAGCGCTCGGCTGCTAACTCAAGATGGATGGTTCAAATTCATTCCCATCCAAAAATCTGGTACTGTGGAGATGTACATCCTAGGGAGCCCTGGAGAGCAGTTCTGTTGTACCCTATAGGCTCCCTTTGAGATGAAACCACCTAGGCAGAGTAATGACAACAAGAATGCATTGTACCCGTTAACAGGCACTACCCACTTTGCAGGAGTCTCTCTGCACCCATGGAACCCCAGTACATTCCTATAACATTATAAAAGGATGTGATGTGACGGATCATTTAAATATTGAAGATTGAAATTTTGTGGGTAGGGAGACATACATGAGGAAGGTGCAAATCATTTGTAGAACAGTGGAATTGTAAGATAATGGGGCTTTCCCAGGAGGGTCTTCTAGCCCTCCTGTATATTCATGCATATGCCTCCCTTGATCCAGTATCAAATAGATTCAATATAGATAAAATTATAAATGTGTGCATTTAAACATAGCCAGATTAGTGATTTGAGGGTATGTGTGTGTCTTTTCCCTAAGAAAACACCCTCCCATCTAATTCCAGAAAGACTGAGTGAGGGAACTGAAAAAATGCCATGCTGCTGGAGATGTAAAGAGGAGTGAAGCCTTCCATCTTCCCTGAGCAGGGCTCTGGGTGCCTCAGGGAGGCAGTTGTGGAAGAAACAATCATAAAAGGGGAAAAGAACCACAGTGAAAACCAGGCACCCTGGAAATTGCCAGTTTTGTCTCTTCCAAAATATCATAGGTGGCAGGATGACTATGGAAGGAACTTGGGATGTCATCAAAACAGACGTGACCTGCAGAGATGGATTCCTATTTGAATAAATAGAACCCTTGCTTTTTATCTACTATATGCATGTACATACATACATACACATACATGCATGTATGTGTATATGAATGTATATGTGCATATATGTGTACGTGTGAGCATACATATGCATGCATCTAGGCATATACATATGCATTTACGTATATATGCATATATTTGATATCATTGTCATGGAGGGGTAGGGATGCACCAAGCCATATAGTTCCCAGGAAACTGGGGAATGATTGCACACGCACACAGGGACGAGTAAACACAAGCACATGGTTTCCCAAAAAATCCAAATGGATTCGTAATCAAAGAGAAATGCAGTCTGCAGTGCGCATGCCCCTCCTCACGTTGACAGTGTGTACGTGACTCGGGGTGTACGGAAGGCTCTCCATCTCATGCTGGGGTGAGGGATTTATCAGGGGCATTTTGTTGGGATGTTCATGGCTGGATTAATGAAATATTTTCTGGAGGATTGTTGGCTCTTTGTACTTGGGGTTTACAATTGGCTGGCTTTGCCCCAGCCTCTCCACTTCTGAGAATCCATTCTAAGATAGTAAGCAGGTTTGTGGACGGAGATTAATGCACAATGAAGTTGGCTTCATTGTTATAGATAATAGGACAAATGGAAAGAGCCTGGCAGAGCAGCTTCATCCTGTGGTGGAGTTTGGGGGCGAGGGGCGGGGTGTGTGGTGGGGTGGCTAGTGATTGGTCAGGTAGGATGTTGTGCATCATGATGAGCAATTTTGCAGTCATTAGGTGCTGCATTTCCAAAATAGTGTATGAAATTATTACTAAACTTGGGAACAAGAAACAGCTGGATTACACAGCTGGTACAGGTGGGTAGGTGCTTGACTCCTACCTTAAAGGTAGGTGTTTCAGGTCCACCCATCCCATCCTCAGGGTGCACAATCATGATTCAGTGGAAATCATAGAAGACAAAGAATATTTTCAGCCCTCTTTACACATAGAGAATGAACAGGGCAGAGGGGCGGTTATTTTTTGTACTCATACCCTTTCGATATTAACAGGGCATTGACCATAAGGGAAATATTCACACATCAAGTCTGAGCATGTTCTCGATCATTATAGTGCATTGTGGAATGAGAACCTGACAAAACAAAGTGTGAGATTGCCCAGAAGTAGCTCTGTTTGTCCTTGTCAAGAAACCGAGTTGAGAAAGCTGGAACACAGAGAAGGGTTATCAAGACGGAGGCATCATTTTCTGGTGGATGTGGCAAGGATCAGGTCATCCCAGACCACCCAAAGTCGGGGCTGGGCAAGTGACAGGAACATCCACGTGCTTGGTATGTTGGAGATAGGGCACTGATCCTTATGGGAAGGGGCTTGGACTGTGAAAACTGAGGGTCCCAGGGCCTCAGAGAAGCTCCAAGCTGGGCAGAGTTTTCTGTTTCTGACATTGAAGCATCAAGACCTCCAGACAGGGCTGAAGAGACATCTGAGTGTTGATTGGAAACACGTACACACGCACACACACATACACACACACAGAGAGGAGAGAGAGAGAGAGAGAGAGAGAACCTATCATACATTCTATGGCAAGCCTTAATATATATAAATAGAAGTACATGTAAATAGTTGAAAGCATTTTGAAGAAGAAAACTGTAAAAACCTCCCATTCTTTTTCAGGGGTAAAAATCGAAGTGAAGCAATGTTGAAAACAATTCAGTTAAAAATACTATCTATTTCTGCTCTGAAAACCAGCTCCTTCTTGCCTTTCAAGTCTTCCCTGGCTTGCAGAATTACAGGTTGCAGTAACATTTCCTGATCAGACTTCTGGCATTTCATAAGTCCCCCAAACTTAGGTGGTCCATCACCCCTTTTCAGAAAAACAAACATTGCACCCCCATGACAATTAAAAACGTTTGTCCTGTAGCCTATCAGTTCCAGGATAAAGTGTAGGTATTGCTCTGGCAGACCCTCTGGCTCTCACCAGCACCTCCTAGGGGCACAGTGTCAGCCACTTTGGGAAACGCTACTTTGTATAAACACTATTCTGTGTTACCAGCTATACGTATTAATGCTGATTTAGATTATAAACCCCATGAAATGAGACCCACTGTCTCTCCAGCCCCTGATCACCTGCAGTATGGATTTATTAAATTGTTGTGACCTGAACGAACGGTGCCCCTGTACCTTAATGGCTTTGTCAAAATGCATCTAGTTGCCTTTTTGATTTTTGTTTTTGACTCCCTATGACTCATATTTGGAGCCCTGATTTCATCGTGTGTTTCTTGCCGGTCTGCTCAGGGCAGGGTTAGCCATTTGAAACCACCAGAGGCTACCGGGAGAGAGAGGAGGCTTTTTGTTCAGGCAAATATTCACAGTCAGTTCTCCCCTGTCCTCCAGGGTTGCTCTGGATCGGCGGTGAGCTGCAAGGTTTGAATGACTCCCACCCTCAGACACCTGGTTGGTGGTGATGCTCCTTTTTCTATGCATCTGCTTTATTTTGAAATTGTGAGGGAGCTAGGAACTAAGGAACAATTGCATGGCAAGGTGGTATCACCCAGCTTTATGCATTTGGCACGCTCTGAAAGGTTAGAGGGGCACCTCGAGGGAAAGATGTGGAGAGCTGCTTCTGAAAGGATGTTATTCCTGGGAGGCCTTCCAGTCCGTTTCCATCACAGCGGCCTCAGGGGGCAGTCTCCAAGGGTTTTCACGATGGCCATCTCTAGAAGCTAGATCTTTCTCCTGAGGACTAACTGGGTGCATTTGAACTACCAATCTTTTGAGGTTGCAGCTCAGCGATTAAACTCTGAGCCACCAAAGAGACCTATGGAGGGCAGTTCCACTCCGCAACCCTTCGGGTCACTTGAAGTCAGAAGAAACGTGAAAGCGCCTGGTTTGGTTGACTGGGTGTGGCAGGCATGTATTTTGATATCAATTTCATGATTGGGAGTGTAGGGGTGGAGTCTGATCTGTCAATCTGGAGAAAGCCCATGAGACCTCTGCATGGACTTGACTTTTTCTGAGAATTCTGGGAAATCTCGTGATACTTTCCTCGTGAAGTTGAGAGACCATCAGCTCAGTCCCTTGGGATGCTTGACTGACAAGACATCATGGCACCATGCTGATAGATCCTGGAGTCCTGGAACGTGGAGGAGCCAGAGGAGAAGCCGCGTGGGCTTTCCCTGATGGAATCAGACCTCTGGGGCTGGAAAAGGCACTTGCTAATTCTCATATGCTTGGGATAGCATGGGGAGAACCCTGCCAGTGCTGAGGTGTTTCTACCACCACTGGATGCACAAGACTCTGCACCCACTCACCTATGATTGTCCTGGCATCATTGCATGTGTTTCTTGAGTCTGAAGAAGACTTTATAGATTGGTATCAGACATGGGCTAATATCAGACTTACGAACTTGGACTGGACT